>QJNU01001124.1:0-12326 GCA_004154915.1 Monosporascus ibericus | reverse complement strand
CTTTATGATTGTAGACTTTGAGCGGGCAGAATTTCGTGATCGTCAGGCGCTAGGTCCGATCAGCCCAAACCGGAAGAGGAAGCACGGGGTATTAGAGAAGCGAAGCAGAGATGGTTTTGCGATAGAGCTGCAGTCTATTAGAAAGGGCGTTATGCAGTGGATTAGATAATTCATAGTAAGCCGACCTTAGCTGTTACCACCGCATCATTTGGCGCATAAATTTCCTTTTTCGTATTAATAAGAGCATAGCAAACAGCAGGATGGTTAGCAGACCATTACTATGGCGAGGGAATAAAAGCTTAAAGTTAGGTATTACACGTTATTAAGAATCCATCACAGAGTTGATAAAGGGATGCATCTTAGAGTCCAGTACAGAGTGTACGGCAGAGTAAATCGTACAATGCAATTTAAAGCTTATCGTGGAACCAGGATAGCGATAGCGACCTCGTCGTTCAGCTGCGCGGTTTCGCAAGGGAACATTGATGACAGGTGGCATATCGTGTTGCCAGCTGACAACGACCCAGCCGCCGTCAACTTGGTGGCGTATCATCGCACGTTGTAGGCTGTTAAGACCGGAAATAAATTACTAGTTGACATCGCCGGGGTGGTCAGATACAGTGAAGAAGATACGGCCTTATTAACACTTTCGCACGTACGGGGTTAGGGCCAAAAGTTCGCGCTTCCCCCAGGGTTCGGATGCCTGTAGCTCGGTCATAGCGGCCTGGGTTTCCGCACGCTCATTTGGGGAGGCTGGCACGCAGACGGTAGTAGGAAGCTCGGAAGGCATGTTATCCGGAAGGCCACGGGCTCTCCTATTTTACGCGCTCGCGCAGCTAATCGAGAAATGAACGGAAGCAGATTAGATTCTGCGACTATTCGAGGGTTAGAAGAGAGCGAAAGTAACTTACATCCATTTATATGGGTAGTTTGGTAGGTCGATCGGGTGTGTGGTTTCACAGGGAAAGCGGTGGCCGATTGAGAATGCCGCGCCTGATTGGGGATGTGATGATGAGTTGGACCTCTTAGTGACTTAGGATAGACCGGAAGTGATTGTTGAATGAGGGGCTACCAATAGGTGGGAAGGGGCCTGTGGACGGGAGAGCCGCCGACTGATTGTGCTTTCACATGGAGACTACTTCATCGCCGCTCATATGGAAAGCCCTTACAATACTATCAATTTCATATCATGACGTACAACTTCAAGCTAAGGAGATGTTACTGTACAGTTAGGAAATGATTTCTCGCTTCTGCTGGACAGCTGAACTACGAGGCGATGGGGCTGGCGCGTAAGGACCATCGGTTCCCTGCTGCCGTTTTTGGTTGCCCCATCTCTGCCACGTGGCAATACGCACAGACAGAACCATAATATTCCCTGCGACGTTGTGTTGACGTTTTTGGCTTTACAACGTCTATCAGTTCCAAGCCACGCCAGACCATTACATACGATTATGCCGCATAATCTTGCTGACTCCCAGCATGACCAGATCCGAGACATGATTAAAGGTGGGTTTAAATAATGCTGCCATCGCCGACACCGTCCGCTGCAAACATCCGATCCGTCAAACCAATACGATCGAAGCTTCGATGCTTTGGCACCACCAGAGCCCCCCCGAATGGGGTCGGACGACGTCGAACCATCACGCCTCCGATGTTGCAAGCGTTGCTCGATTATTTCCTCGAGACGCCCGATCTATGCCAAGATGAGATGGCCATTTATTTGTACGACGAGTTCGAGGTTTTCTTGATTACTTCCAGCATCATTAGGGCTTTGCGACGATCAACGCATGACAGCGGTAGTCGCTTATGAACTTGCTAGGGTACAGCTCGAAAGTTAATGGAGCAATCTTCGCAAGCTTATGCGAGGGTCTTGAAAATGTTTGTGCCTATTTGCCCGCCTCCTTGTCGCCGGCTCTCCAACTTGAACGGAAGATGCCAGGACTAATGATCGAGGAATTACTTGCCGTAAACGCCCGCGAGCCGCAATTGACTGCCAGCGAGCCTTAAGTAACTGCCATCTTCGAAAGTTTACGTCAATCTGGGGAGATTCGAATCGAAACTGCGATAGCTGCCGGGCAGCTGCAATAAGCAGTTAACTGGTTGTCTCGTTTCCGAAAAAGGACGCGGACAGAAAAACATCAATCGCACCGGCTCGCTGTCCAGGATCCTGAAATCTACTAAGTAACGGGCTCTGTACAACATCTATCACAAAAAAATTTTTTTTTGGCTGCTTCCTAAGCTTTCGAATCTGCTTTTAGGTGAGACTGAGTTCAGGACATCAATACAGAGAGGAATTCGTACAGCGGATTCGACGGATGTGGAAAGCTATGTAGAATGAGCTTTATGGCTTCGAGTCTCCAGGATTCGTATGAGCCTTTGAAAATCGGCGAACCCGAGCGTAAAGCCTTGAGGATGAATAGCTGTGCGTCCGCATGAAAGGTCAGGTTCCGATATGCCCAGGCTGGGGCTTTGCGGTTTTCCACTTTCACCCTGGAAGTCAAATATAAGATGCGCCTTTCTAGCAGAGTATCAACCGAGCTAGTCAATATTGTGAAGTTTGTGGCGAGCCGCGGCAGCGGGAAAACCCAGTCAGAGTCCGCCATGCTGTACTCCGTCCGGCATTGTGTTGGAAACGCTCCTCGAAAGATAATTTGGCCTGGGATTGAGTCGCGGCCAAGGCAAGACAGCAGACATACGAAATCACGGATATAATCATGCTGGACGACTGGGCAACCTCCTTGATGACGCTGCAGTGCAAGGAAATTTCCGGAATACCTTCCGCAACAACACCTGAAGCCACGTCCGGAAACCAATGCCATACGCGACCCAGCGGACAGGGAACCCCGTGCCGTAAGATCAGTGGCGGCGTTCCCCAAGGAGGCTGGGTCTTGACATTGAGTTGGGGGAAGAGTACGAGGAAAATTGGGATGTGGTGATACAGGTTGATCAGGCCTCTTGCTGATGCGCAACCGTATCCCAGATTGGAGACTGCATTTTGTGCTGGATCGTGTCGCACTCTGCCGTGGACCCCATTAAATCCAGCGATGTACCGGCAATGTACCAGCGATGTTAAGTAAAGCCCGTTTCGTTCTCGCTAGGTAATGCGAGATCTTGCGATACGGTTCGACACGCACAGAGAAACGGTGAAAGACGAGAAGTGGAAGAGACTTTGGGGCCGAGGTGGCGGAGCGACCTAATGAGGGCTGGGACACCATCCCCCACTAACTTTTTACGAGGTGGATTATTAAGTTTAGAATAAAGGGTGGTGTTGGCTATCGGAAGCATGATTTTGATTCACTTTCTTAATGGGATTGGCTTATTCGGGCTCCCATCCCTTCTTTATCTTAGCTTTCGACCCGACGGTTTGGTTCCTCTATGGACTATATAGGAATGACGATAGCAGGAAGCTAATCAGAGAGGCTTTCACTGGTCCGCCGGCGCGCCAAATAGCGATATCGAGGGATGAACTAATTTTTATTCTCTTCTAGTGCCTGTATCCTGTTGCTAAAAGTTGTAGGCTGCGGTCGTTTGGTAGGCTTGCTAGCAGCCAGTGGGTCGTTGGCAGCTTTCGTTGCTGCTAGCGACTTCTGGGCTGTTGGCAGATTTTTGCAGTGGGCTGTTAGCAGCTTTAGGGCTGTCAACAACTTTTGTTGCTGTTAGCGGCTTCTGGGCTGCTGGCAGCTTCGGGGCTGTTGGCAGCTTTAGGGCTGCTGGCAGCTTTTGTTGCTGCTAGCGGCTTCTGGGCTGTTGGCAGTTTTACTAAGTGTTACCCAGACAAGAGGCAAGCGTTGCAGCGGAAAACATTACGCAGGCCTTAAAAATATGAGGGGCGAGCTGAAGAATACTAAGCTAACAATTTAAGAATTCCTTACGGGAATACAGTAAAGCAAAGTAAGCTGCACGAAAAACGACGGAAACATCCCGTCGTGTTTTAGATAGCCGGTTTTGTATGTTTGCGGCGGTTGACCCATTACTTATACAATGACTTTGGCATACCCGCTACCTACGGAGGCGGAAAATCCAAACGGACGTAAATACTGTTCGAGCCTGGGGATTTCGTTCGATAATAGCTTGGAACTAGACAGCGAAGAACTTATTTAGATAACTGAGACGTGGAACTATAAACAGAACTTAAAAAATAATTGCTTGAGCGCAGGGGACGCAAGGTATTAAATATAAACCATCGTACTACCATAACCCGCAATTAAACGGGACGGACCCCTGCATGGACGGAGTTGCGGCGAAATTGGGCGTTAGAATACCCAGAGCTCCGGTTAGGTGATCTTATACCGGGAACACCCGAATATTATTCAGAAAGAAGAGCTATCAAATCATGAGTTGGGAAGGCTTCATGGACCTTTGGTTGCAAGTCCCCTGCCGACAGAAACGGTCAGGCCACAGAAACGGTCTGTTCTAGATTTTATTCAAGATTATGGACTTGATAAAACCAAGACACCAAAGCGTCGAAAGACGATAGTTGTGGAACTGGACAGCTCTGATTATGAGGAATGAATAGATAGATGTAGGCATAGTCTATCAAATGGGCCCTCCTTATACTTAACCGAATATACATGTGATATCTTAAGGCGAAGCGAGAGCCTTGTCCAAAGTGTACTGGTCCACCTGTGAACAGGCTCGCATGTGGACTGGCCTAAAGTGCACTGGTGCAACATGTGGACTGTTCCAAGATCCCCGAGGTATACTGGTCCACCTGTGGACTGGCTCACATGTGGACTGGCATAAAGTGCACTGGTGCAACATGTGGACTGTTCCAAGATCCCCGAGGTGTACTGGTCCAACATGTGGACTGTTCCAAGATCACAAGGTGTACTGGTCCACCTGTGGACTGGTTCATCGTGGATTGGTACACCTCCGAACTGGCGCACATGTGGGTCTTATACCAATATAAACGTGTACCAGTGCGATGTGGGTCTTATACCAATATAGATGCGTACCAGTTAAGCTGTGAGCCAGTAGAAAGTGGACTAGTTGACATATCAGCGTCCAAAACTGGCCGCTTATCCCTTCAGATAGATTAGTGGTTTTCGGACGATGTACAGAATCGGACATCATGGTATGGTGGCTCGTACGAAATTGTCCGCTGCAGTTGATCGGGCCAACCAAGCGGATATAAATACATCTGCTAAAAATAGTTTGAGGTGGGTCGGCGGTAGTTCTTTTCTTCCTTTTCGCCCTACCCCACTACATAATCGAGCAGCCAGAAATGGGTGCTCAAGGTCCAGAACTGGACCCGTCTGGTAATGGATCAGCTGGTCGTGGCGTCCACTGCCCAAGCGATTTCGAATGCCTCTTCCGACATACTGCGAAGACACATGTTCCACCTTCCGTCCCACCCGTCACCGATCGTCCTGCCGAGGCCAACCCTAGAGCCGAAAAGCGTCAGCCCGTGACACAGCCCAAAGCAACAGTCCCCAGAGCTTTCCACATCCCAGAGGCTCTAGAATGCCGCTTACGACAGTCTTAAGAAGGGCAGAGATACTGCAGAGCTCGTCAAATCTTATATGAAGACCTCGTGACAGCTCGGGGTCGAGAACGCTTCTGACGCCTCCGCTGCTGAAGGCGATGAAATTTCACCCGAACTGAAAGACCCGACTGGGCAACGGACATACATGAGGAAACCGGTTGAAGAAGGCTGGAAGGAAGTTGCCACGACATCGAGGATTACGGAGAGGTTTGGCAATGTCGTCGGATATATTGAGAATGCCTAGGGAATGATCGATGCGGCAATCGGGAGCATACCGCAGGCTGCGCTTCCATGGACTGGTGTTTGTTGAATTGCAAGTGAGACATCATCCCTCGCACCCCGCTTGCTTGGTCTCCGCGTTACTGACATCCGTCTAGATCCTCTCGAATCCCGGGAGGGCAACGAAATCGAATCTTATGGGCATTACTCATGTTATTTCGAAAATGGACTGGTATTATGCTCTAACGGAACATCTTCTGAACAAGGACAACATCGTGGTTGGGAACGAGTCTTTCGGATCAGTCCACGAGAAGTTGGAGAAGATAGTCATCACGCTCTATGAGGCTCTCTCTATCGGATAAATAGCGTTTGCTACTACCGGAACCAGATCGGACGGAACTCTGGCTTGCGAGATAGACTTCGGGGCATATAGGGGTTTTATCGGCCAAATCTTCAATGGAGAAGTTGGGCCATCATAGCACGCAACCTTTGTACGGAATAGAGGGCCAGTCAGGCGATTTACTGATCAGGAAGAAAGCCGACAGACAAGTTGATTCCCACTAAACTACTTGGGAAAATCGTAAAGCCCCAGAAAACGTGCCGCCGATGAATTGCTGGCCTAGGCCGTTGTTGTTGTTTTGAGTCCCATCGCCAGTATTAACATTCTGAGGGCCGGATCCGAAGTTGTTGATACCTGGATCCAAGGTGCCGGCCGGTAGCGATGGTAAAATGGCCGACACTTCTTTTGTTGCCCCCACCAATTTCCCAAGCTCTGATTCTGTAGCCAATTTCATCACATGATTTCCCGCCAAAAGTTGCACATCCTCCAGGATACCCTTCATGAGCATCTCCACCCGGCTTCCCTTACCCAAGGTGCGAAGGGCGAGAAGATATCGCTCCATTCTCGGGGCGTCGGCCTGTGGGATAACCTTTCGAAATATCTCCTCCAGGCGTATAGCCTTATCCTTGCAACCATCCACTATAGGCCTCATTGTCTTATAGAACCGCTCGTCTGGGCTGTTGGTATTCAGGCGTCCCGAAACAGTTCGGAGGGTTTCTTTGACGAGAGGGAGCCGTTGAGCCACATCGCGAAAGGCTTCTGGGAGGCCTGAGGCGTCAGCGATGGCGCTGTAGACCTGCACGGTTGCGTCGAGAATCCCGATTATGCCAGAGATAAGGCTGATGACTTCAGCCCCAGACATGACTGATGGGCTCGGGGTTGCGGTCTGTGGTACAGTTGACCCTATAATAGTCTCAGTTAGACCGGTTCCCTACCCGGCGGAATAGTACCCTACCTGTAAAGCAAGCGAAGATTACAAAGCCCGTGCTACAGTTCCTAGACCTTGGGTCACGGAGAGGCTGGTATAAAATCGGTCGATCACTGCTTTGGGCCAGCCGCGTACGCTTAGTAGGGCGTGCACTAATAGGAACCGAAAATGTCAAAACAGCCTTGCCTTGGTTGACCTGCGGAGTCCGACCGTAGGACACCAATTCAAAGTAGAAAACTCGTGTACTGCGGGGATTGGCGGGTTTTTTTAGTGGCTGCATATTGCAGATGCTCTAAAAATGCATGCGCGATTCTTTATCGGTGATTTGTCAAGGTTTCCGCACCTCAATGCAAGTCTTCCTGTCATTCTACGACTCGTCCGCCTGAAAACTGATTTCGGCAATTCTTATTTCCTTGAGATAGAGCATGCAGTTTTTAAGATGCCCTGCAACTTTAACAGACGAAACACACTTTCCATGATCTTGATATCGATCTCCTGGCTATCCTGAGCATTTAAGCCGATTTCGTTATACCTGGTCAGCCTGGCATCACTGCTGACAAAGATAATATTTCACCTCATAGAATGCGAATACTGACTAAGCAGGCTGCTGTATACGGAGCCCTCCCAACCGACCCCACATAATTTCGGTTTTCGCCCAGCATTCCAACATGCCAGGCTCTGAAGCTATTCAAGTTCTCTCCTTGGCCAGAGCCACGATCTGGAGTCTCAAGAGTGTCGAGGAAGTCCACGGCGACGTCGGTGACGCAGAGAGCCTTCCACCCGCGTTCCAAGAAGTGGCCAAACATCTACAGGTTGTCTGCGACGCACTCGAAACTGCCCAGAAACAGATACGGCAGAGAAAAGATGACGGCGCCTGCGCAGAGATGAAGCCCAGCCTGGAGGAGTGCAAGGGCAAAGCTGCTCGCTTGGAGAAGCTATTTCTGACAGTCGTGACGTCGGCCGCCGCGCAAAGAATGGAACGCTATCGCGAGGCCGTACGTGAGATGGGCAAGGGGAACCGCGTGGAGACCCTCATGGAAGACATAATGAAGGACGTAAAGCTCTTACTGACGGTGGATGACGAGATGAAGGCAGCGGCTGAATCACAGCTTGGGGCACTGGTCGAGGCTATGAAAGAAGTGTCGGCAATCCCACCATCGCTGCAGGATGAGAGCCCGGCTTCGGGAATCAACAACTTCGGGTCGGGCCCTCAGAATGTTAATGCCGGCAACGGGATTCAAAACAACAGCAACGGCCCAGGCCAGCAATTCATTAACGGCACGTTTCATGGCTTCAACAGCGCAACAAGTCGTGAACCGAAGAATGCTCCGGCCTAGGCCTCCGCCACACAACGCCGAACACTGACATCATCTCAGTACCCATCACATCGCCCGTGGCAACCATTTGCCCCAACGACTAATTAGTACCCCGGTCTCGAGGTCGCGCTTAATTAAGGGTTACTTAAACTGTAGATAGCATCGCAGGTAGTTCTTCAGGTAATCAATCCCTGGTTCTCGCAACCCCAAACTGGGACGCGCTCATCGGTGCCCCGCGACAAACCGTTCTCATAAGTAGTAGCTTAAAGATTGGTGGATCTGGCGTAGTTGTTTAGTGGTCATCATGGTGCCTTTTTCCTGAGTATTCTCATTCGTTGCAACTATACGAATGATTTCTCGACATGAATCCTACATGTCGCCCCAAGTGGAATACCCGACTCTCAGGAGTTGGGCTGGAGAGGGGTGTCCGCCCATGCCGCAATGCCGGATGTCATTGCGGAATTGCGTTGACCACGAGCCTTATCAGCCAGGGAACGAGCAGGCGGGCAAGAGAGCCGCATGGAGCTGAAAAATTAGTCGCGAGGGGAACAGCGTGTCTCGGAGACGTAGTGTTATTATGACTACGAATCTAACGATTTATCCCGGCTCTGTGATTCAGGCGCTAGGAGCTTGTACCAAGCCGTAAATGCGCAGGTCACCGCTCAGATGAATGGCGGCCATCAAAGCGGAGTGAAAAGTAACTTGGCAACGCGTCGCGTCTTTCTGGGTCGTGATAAACAGCCCCATGTACCACGCTGGGAATTGACGGGGCTCGGTCTGCGGGGGCTCAAGATGAGTGCCGAAGCCCAATAATCCGGTCCACAGACGGTCGGCGAGGTACATTTTACCCATTTTATAACCCTTATCTTAGCCCATGCCTTCGCCTGACTATGTCGCGGCCTGGCCGTAACGACCCAATGTTAATCAAACCTTCTCCGCACCGATCAAAAAAGCCGGAGTCGTGAAAAGAGGCCAAAGGCTTTGCGGGAGGTCCATGTATTCACATATCCATCTAAAGAAATACAGGTTACTGCCAAGCCCTATGCGAATCTATCGGTATCCAATGAAAAATACCATTCAAATCAGCTGCAGCTGGCGGCTTCCGTGGCTGTCAGCGAAGACGAGTGAAGCGGGCTGCCTTCGGCCGCCCAGTAAGGCCTCCCAGAGAACGCCACTATTTCTTGCGGGGTTTCCATCCGTTTCCAGAGTTGATGGGAGCTTGCCTAGTCCAAAGCTTTGCACCCTCGACAATCGCTCCGTTCCCAGCATCCGACCTTGATTGCTTCGTCGTCAAGACTGCGAACCATTCTATGTTGCGCCCGACCACAGCGTTGGCCTTGCCCACGCTGGTGAAGCACCAACGGTCATGGCTTCGCCGTTGCCGCCGGACTTGTCACAGATCCCCTCCGTCAATCACCACGGCGCTGGCGCCCAGAATATCCAGACCGGCAACGGGGCTCAAAACAGCAACAACGGCCCAGGGCAGCAATTCATTGGCAATTACTTCTCTGGGGGTACGGGCTATAATATCCGCGAAATATACTCTTGCCGTTAATCGCTAATCCACAATAGTCAATCCCTTCATAGACCACCAGGCCGATGAGTCTAGAAGGCTCCAGAAGGAAGAGGAAGCTAGGCTCCAGAAGGAAAAGGAAGGTCAGTGCGGGTTTCTCTCCAGACATCCATCTAGAGACCTCCTTGACGAGAGATTCCATTGGAAAGCAAACGACTGATAGTCACAGACTGCCTCCACTCTCTCAGCTTTCCCAACATCGACGCTCGGCAGCACGATATAGCCCCTGCCCATCCACACACATGCGAATGGCTGTTCCATACCACCGAGTTCCAGAAGTGGCGGGACCGCATCGACCTACCCACCCACAAAGGAGTGCTCTGGATCAAGGGCAAGCCGGGAGCGGGAAAGTCGACGTTGATGAAGCATACTCTGCGCCATTGCCGAAAGGTGTTTGGCGACCGCCTGATCGTGGCGTATTTCTTCAACGCTCGAGGCGACAGCTTCGAGAAAACTCCGCTAGGCATGCTGCGGTCAATTTTATACCAGCTCTTCCGCAAAGACGATGCGCTGTACGAGCATTTCGTCCCCCTTTTCCGCGACAAGCAGGAAAAGCATAAGAAATGGGGGTGGGAGTGGCGACAGTCAGAGCTGAAGGAGTTTCTGCTTTCTGAGATCAAGCAGTGGAAATCGGAGCCTCTTCTGCTTCTCGTCGACGCCCTGGACGAGTGTAACGAGGAAGACGTGCGAGCCGTTGTCGAGTTTCTCGAGAGGCTGAGCATCAACGCCCCCGACGCCCGTGCTACTCTCAGTATTTGCCTCTCCAGCCGCCATTATCCACATATCAGCATGGAGCGGAAACTTGAGCTGACCGTGGAGACGAGCAAAGACCACGGCGAAGACATAGACACATATGTCAGGGAGACGTTAATACGGGATAACAAGATCGACCCTGAGATTCGCCGTAAGATCGAGACTGAGATTCGCCAAAAGGCGTCTGGTGTCTTCATGTGGGTTGTACTCGTTGTTGCCATGCTCAATCAAGCATACGATAACGGTTATGTTGAAGCCATGCAGAAGACACTAGACGAGGTGCCGAGTGAGCTCGAGGAGGTGTTTAGCACCCTGCTGAACAAAAATGATCTGAATAAGCCCAAGACGATACTCATGCTTCAGTGGGTATTATTTTGTCGGCGGCCGCTGAAGCCTGAAGAGCTCGTCGCCACGGTGGCAGAGGCGGCCCCGAAGAACCTAGAGTCATTGAACCGATTAATTTTCACCAGCGAGAACGTCCAGAAACGCATCACCAACTTATCCAAGGGCCTCATCGAGATTCGAAAGGGGAGGGCGGCGTCGGTGCAATTTATTCATCAGTCGGTCAACGACTTCCTTCTCCGAAACAAGAGGCTGCAGACGCTGGACCAGACGCTGGAGCCAGACCCTATCAGCGCCAGCCACGGCCGGTTGTGGGCTTGCTGCAGGTTATATATCGAGCAGGTGGACATCTCATTAACAACCAAGAAGGACATGAAGGCGTTGAACGATAACTACTCCTTTTTGGGGTATGCGGCGAGCTACATATTCGATCATGCAGAGAAGGCGCTGTCAGGAGGTGTAATGCGAGAGATTATTGTACAGTGGTTGCGAATGCGAAATGACTGGTTTGGATGGTGGAAAACATTTCTCAACACTTCTGGCGGGCATTCATACTTGGAACGAAATATGGATGCAAGACTCCTCTACGTGCTATCACTTCGCGGATATCGAAGTCTGGTTAGGGCTCTGCTTGAGACGGGGCCCAACGTCAACGCTCAAGGCGGCGAGTACGGCAATGCGCTTTACGCCGCTTCATATAAAGGACATACAGAGATCGTAAGGATACTCGTTAAGAAGGGAGTCGACGTCAACGCTCAAGGTGGCGAGTACGGCAATGCGCTTTACGCCGCTTCATTCCGAGGACATACAGAGGTCGTAAGGATACTCGTTGATGGGGGAGCCGACGTCAACGCTCAAGGTGGTCTCTGCGGCAATGCGCTCTGGGCCGCTTCATATAAAGGACATACAGAGATCGTAAGGATACTCGTTGATGGGGGAGCCGACGTCAACGCTCAAGGTGGCGAGTACGGCAATGCGCTCTGGGCCGCTTCGGCTGAAGGATACACAAAGATCGTAAGGATACTCGTTGAGAAGGGAGCCGACGTCAACGCTCGGGGTGGCGAGTACGGCAATGCGCTCCGGGCCGCTTCATATAAAGGATATACAGAGATCGTAAGGATACTCGTTGATGGGGGAGCCGACGTCAACGCTCAAGGTGGCGAGTACAGCAATGCGCTCTGGGCCGCTTCGGCTGAAGGATACACAAAGATCGTAAGGATACTCGTTGAGAAGGGAGCCGACGTTAACGCTCGGGGTGGCGAGTACGGCAATGCGCTCTAGGCCGCTTCATATAAAGGACATACAGAGATCGTAAGGATACTCGTTAATGGGGGAGCCGACGTTAACGCTCAAGGTGGCGAATACGGCAATAC
>QJNU01001123.1:0-12333 GCA_004154915.1 Monosporascus ibericus | reverse complement strand
TCACCTACTGATCGGCCCATACGTGTTCCGGAGCTAAGCTACTTAAAGTTGGATGAGTGCAACAGCACCTGCAACTGACCTAATACAACAACACAACTGATATCCCCTATATCTGACAATTAAGAGTCTCATTCGCTCAATTCGAGAAAATCATCAATTAATTAGCTATTGCTAAAACGATATAGGCTATATATCAATAACAATTATCTATATATACCTCAATTACAATAATAACTATTTCATCGTCGTCGAACATCCTATATACGGGCCCAAAAGACTGGGACCATTTTAAGGATAAGTTTAAAATTAGGGCGAAAGGATACGATCTATGGGAATATATCGACCCTAATCAGGACCATCCGTAACCCGTCAAACCTAAAAAGCCCGACGTCGCGAATTATCCGAAAAAACGAAATCGAATCCAAACGCGTAACGCGACCCCAGCCACTATATCGACCATACAAAAGGAAACCGATCCAACAGGGACTTTAACCTCCATACATAAGATAACGACCAAAGGGCGACAATTATACAATCAGAAATAGTCTATTTACACTTATAAAAACCGGGAATACAAAACTTTCCGAAAGAATTGCAACGACCTTATAAAATGGGTCCTAAATATAGTATCCTTATCGATTAAGCAAACCTGCTTAAACGCAGACGATAGTTTAAAAAAGTGGTATGTAAAATTAAAAAAATCCGGAAAGGTATACGACAGTCGGCTACTTATAAATACCAAACGCGAATACAAAAAACGATTAAAACAGGTTACGAAGTCGGCTAAGAAATTTAACGAATAGATAACAAAATAGCAGGAGATTATGGCCCAAAGGCAACGCCATAACGTCCCCGAAACATTAATGCCGGTAATCTAGGCGAATTAATTATGCATAGCAGTAATACCTATTATACCTAGCTAGTTAAATTTATTTATAATTATAAAAAAAGATAATATCAATCGAAAAACGATTAATTATCAAAAGGTAATTACTGGCCTTTTGGATCATTAGGTTATAACCAATCCACCATCTACATCAAAAAATATCAAAGCAACGTTTCCAACCCTCCACGGGACCCCCGCGGACCAGTCTAATCAGGATCATCCTAATTAGGAAGAAACCAAGCCATCTAACCCTCAGCCGCAAAGTAGGGCCCCTGGACGAGGACCGAAACGAAGTAATCGGGGAGGTTCCCATACGGACCGAAATACCAAACGAAAACGTTACGAATTAAACGATTAAGGCATTCGCTACAAAGCCTGCCTAAGCCTTAATTACAGGCTACCCTAATGCTTTTATGCATTCCCTAATAAAGCTTTAGCAAAATTTAAGCCCGGAAAAATAATATTAAGGCTAATCCGAAACCGTATTACTTTTAATTAATCTTTAAAGGAAAAGGTTAACCGTTTATCAAAAACCATAAAGAAGCTAATTACAGAAACGGATTAATTCCTAAAGGGAGTAAGACAAGTCCTAACGTACTTCCTAATCACTAATCAACATAACGCTATAAACGTTTCGTCTTACCCCTTAAAGAATTCATCCATTCTAAACTTAAGGTTTACGATACACATCTTTAACCTTATTAGCAGGTTCTTAAACTACAGACTAACTATACAAGGTGACGGAGTATACGTAGGCAACAACTTCGTCCCAATCAGAGGGTACGGAAAAGTTGATATGCTACTTCAAAATCCTAATAGTACGAAAGCGTTACGGCTATACGACGTAGCCCATTGCGAAAAATTCGCATGCAACCTAATGTCACTCCGACAGCTCCGAAAGAAAGGTTATTAATGGGACAACCGAAAGATTAACAACTGCATTCGAAATAAGTACGATCAGGTTATTGCTACGTTAACAAACAAGTTTAATCAATTCGTTATTAAAAACATTAACGTAATAACACCTTATGTAACCCTCGTTACCTACAGACGAAACATCAACTCATGAACAAAGAAACCGCCGCGTACAGGTAACGGCACCATATGGCACCTGCGATTAGGCCATCCAGGCCCCGAAATAATCGCCCAGCTACATTCCCATACCAAAGGAATCCGACTAAAGGGTCCTATAACAGTCGAATATTAAACATGCGGCAAGGCAAAGGCGAAAAGACAAATACGTCGCAAGCCTCGAAAAGGAGCATCCCGATCAGGACAAAGAATCGCCATCGACTTCACTAATTTCGAAAAAAACCCTAAAGGATATAGATACGTCATGTTTGCTACCGACAGATACTCAGGTTTTATTTAGGATACCTACCTAAAAAACCGGGAATAAGATACATTAATTACAACGTTTCGATACCTTCTAGGAGTCCTAAAAAACCAGGACAAGGTCTTCCCACAGGTAATTAAATGCGATAACGAAATCTTAAAAAATTACCAACTCCGGGATATGTTTTAATCGTCTCCTTTTAATATTAGACTTAAGCCCTTAATATCACATACCCAGGTTTAGAACGGGGGTATAAAGTGTTTAAGGGGTGTGATTAAAGAGAAAGCGACTGCGATACGAAATGGCGTTAAGTTACCTGCGTTCCTGATCGTATATATCTTTAAAACGGTAATATATTTGTATAACCGTATACCTAAATACGTTCTCTTTTGGCAAACTTTATATAAGGTTTATTACATTTACTTAACGTATAAAGACGGCGTTATAATACTTGATCGGAAGCCTTAACAGGCTTATCTTCGAGCTTATGGCTATATAGCCTACGTTATAACAATTACTGCCATAAAAAAAGAACAAAAACTTTAAAAGTTAAATCTTAAGGCATAAATAGGCTTCCTTATCGGTTACCGATTAACAAATATCTACGAGATTTGGAACCTATTAACGAATAAGGTTATTACCATCCGAAACGTCCAATTTAACGAAAAGGTTACCTTTTCCGGTAACATCAAGGACCTTAAGGATAACTTGCTCCACGTTACCGAAGACGAACTATAAAGCCTACTCCGACAGGTTACCATACTTAATCAGGCTAATAGCTACCTAATATATATATAAGAAAAAGATAAAGACCTAAGCGGAATAATTCAATTACCGGCTAGCCAGGAAGGCTGGTTCCAGAATGGCATTGGCGTAACTAGCGCGCGGGATGGGAAAAAACAAGCCTACTTGCAAAGGATTAATTACCCTTATACGACCGCTATATTCGAACCACTTCCGTCCCCTAGACCATTACTACCACCAACGTCTGCCTTAATAACTGTTACGATCATTACGCCGACGGAAAAAATAAAGGTAACCCTAAATTCCTATTACGCTATTTAATCCAGAATGACGGTAAAAAACGAAAGCACCTTACGGGTTAAAAACGTAAGCTCCTTATACGTTCCGTATCGAAAAAATGATTATCGGTACGATCATAAAGTATAAAAGGCCGCGTTTAACGCAAAACGTTTAACCCACTTTGTTAATACGATCGATAATCGGCCGGTAAGCTGCGGAAATTTAGGGAAAATAAAAACCCGAAATACGCGCCACCTTAATCGGAAAGGCTTTAATATACCAAAAACAAAAGCGTTATTTAAGTCGCAAAACCGGGTACACAGGCGAGATTTGCCGCCACCGCCGCGAGGCCATAAAAAACTAAGTACACACCCGTTAAGGAAGATATTCCGTAACGCCGAATTAGCTCACTTGCAAAGTCACAAAAAAATAAAGTCCTAAAAGGCTGTTAATCAGTCCTCTACCAAAGGGAAATAGGTCCTAAAATGCATGTAAATATACGTTTACAAGTTCGATAAGCATGGTTAGCTCCAAAAGTATAAGGCCCGTCTCGTCGTACGAAGCGATTAACAGTTTAAAGACGCTTATAAAAATACATACGCATCCACGCTAGCTAAAAAATCGTTTCGAACTTTAATCGCTATCGCAACTAAATTTAACCTAAAACTTAAACAATATAACGCTATAAACGCCTTCGTTAATACGAACCTACCCTACGAAATATACATAAAAACGCCCCCAAAATACCTACAACGTAACAAAACATTTTTAATCAGGAAGGTATTATACGGATTAAAGAAATCTCCTTTACTTTAGCAAAAGGACTTTACCAATACGCTTAAAAATTTAGGACTTAACCCCGTTCCTTACGAACCATATTATTTCCTTCGTTAAGAAATGCTTTTATTCTTTTACGTCGACGACATAATCGTTACGTACAACAAAAAACATTAGGACCTTATCGATTAGTTGATCCAGCAGATACAAAAACGATACATTTTTACAAATAACAAGAACTTACAGTAATTCCTTAGGATCGAAATAATTAAAAACAAACCTAACAAAAAAATCTGGCTATCCTAATCCAACTTCATAAATAAGTTAACTAACTTAATTCCTAAAAAAAGCCTAAATAACCTTCCAAAAACGCTAATAACTAACGTTAAGCTATTGCCGAATTCTAATTTAGCCTATCCAGGTTTAGTTAACAAATACCAAAAGAAAATCGGTTCCATCTTATACGTTACAGTTAATACGCAACCTAATATATCCTTTGCAATATCCCGACTCGCCCGTTTCAATATAAACCCTAGCAACGCATATCACAAAGCAACTAATCGCGTCATACTATACCTGATCGGTACTAAAACGTTAACGCTGCAGTTCGGTAGCGAGGATTCAATAGATACCTGGAGCAACGCCTCCTTCGCGGATAATTCGATCGACCGAAAAAGCTTCCAAGTTTACGTTATAAAGCTGTTCGGAAAAGTAATAAGATAACAGGCAAATAAGCAAAACATAATAACTACTTTTACAACCGAAACGGAATTATTATCCCTTACGTAGGCTGCAAAAAAAGCCTTATTTACCTTTCGATTAATTAAGGAACTAAAAGTTGGCCTGGATATAGGACCGTTAAATATGTAATGCGATAATCAATAAACAATACGGCTGATTAACGCCGACGTCGCCCTCCTACAGACAAAGCTACGGCACGTAAATATACATAACCACTGGCTGCAAAAGGCAGCAAAAAGGAACCTAATCAAAATGGATTATACGCCTACAGGCGACATGCTGGCGGATAGATTAACTAAAGCCCTATCACGAGAAGCCTTTAGGCACTTCAAAAAGCAGCTAGGATTAATGGATATCATAAAAGCCCTGGATCAGCGGAGGAAAGCTTTAAGGGTCATTTCAAACGAGGAATTAGCTAATCAGAAGGATTCAATCGCCGGAGGAGAGGTGGAATGGACAGCTGTGGCTTTAGGGAGTGATAAAGTGCGGTGATCAACGCCGTGAATACTTTAAGGCGTTGAGGGGGTATGTCAGCTAGCTGGGGGGTGCGTAGCGTACCTTATATACGGAAAGGTCACCTACTGATCGGCCCATACGTGTTCCGGAGCTAAGCTACTTAAAGTTGGATGAGTGCAACAGCACCTGCAACTGACCTAATACAACAACACAACTGATGTCCCCTATATCTGACAATTACAGCATCTCCTAGTTCCTTAAGGGTAGGCTCCCTAGTGGCAATTGCGGGTTGCTTGTGTTACAGGAACAGGGGTTCCTATCTTGGAGAGACCAACCTTCGGGGTTTGGCTCGTGCCCGTCACGGATAAACCTCGGAAGGAGGGGCTTGGCTCTCAAGGTGATCTGGTTGATCTGGATGATCTGGGACCAGATCACACAGATCATATAGATCTACGACACACTCACTGAAAGACAATTGGATATATATGAACCAAGTTCCCTATGTAAATAACACCTACTTAGTTTCGCTCCTTAGCTATCAATCTAAGCCTACAGCCAGAGTGTGACGGCTAAGGGGTTTAACCAACTATTAAACCTAGTCGTACGGTTTATGTTGGCAGTAGTGTCGTGGGAAACTGAGCGATAAGGTATTCAATAGTCACGTCTGGTAATAGCAGATTGTCAAGGGTAATCTGGGCAACCGAGTTGTATTACAAGCTGGTGATCTATCTAAACTGTGGTGATAATGAGCGTATATATCCTCATCTTGGCTCAAGGTGCTCAAGCGGCTCATACCTTTGAGCACGTTGAGCCCTTTGAGCTCGCATGTCGGCTCAAGGAGCTTAAGGTGCTTGGCGCTTTGAGTCCTTTGAGCCTGTCACATGATTTCTTGGCTTTGGTCGGGACCTGTCAGCTAGCAGGGGGTGCGTTAGCACCCCATATACGGAAAGGCTCCCTCTGATCGGATGATATATGTTCCGTTGTTAGGTTACTTCAAGAGCAGTACGCGGTGCGACAGCACACGTAACTAGCCTAATACAACAACATAATTGATGTCCCCTATATCTGATAATTAAGAGTCTTATTCGTTTAATTCGCGTATATATTAATTAATCAGCTGTTGTTGACACGATATAGGCTATATATTAGTGGCAATTATCCATATATTTCCATAGTAATAATGACGACCGTACCGTCGACGTCCATAATCATTTATTATGGACCTAAGGACTGGGATCGTTTTAAAGGCGAATTCTAATTTAAAGCGTACGCGCTTAGTATTTGGCGTTTTATCGACCCTGATCAGGACAATCCATGGCCTGTCGAACCTACGAAATCCGATATAATTACTTATCCAAAAAGACGATTTCGTTAACTAACGCAAGCGGTTAATTTATTTTCCGAAGGAACCATATATGTCGAAGACGTCGATCGAACGGGCCGTCCGATAAATACCTTTAAGATAATTACCGAGGGCAGATAAGCCTATATTTAAGACTTCGCGATATATATTTACGAAAATCGGAAATCCGAGAATTTTTGCAAAAAAATTAACGACCTTACGAAATAAGTTTTGGAGCTTGTATTTTTAACGATTAAGAAGATAAGTCTTTTTTTAGGGAAGAACCGACGAAAATAGTACGCCAAATTAGCTAAGTCTGGCAAGGTATACGATAGCAGGTTTTTAATTAATACTTAACGAAAGTACCGCGAAAGGTTAAAGCAAGCCTTAAGGTTAGTAAAGAAGCTAAACGAATGGATTATATAATAGCAAAAGGTTATGGCCTAAGGATAGCGACATGGTATTCTAAAAACGAAAACAGCGATTATATAAGTAAATGACCTGTATATAACATTAGCTTTTATTATTGGGACATAAACGATAACCTTTTAAAGAATAAGGAGGGCTAAAATCGAAAACTGAACGATTAGTTACCAGGAAATGGCGGCTAACTTTTTAAATTACTAAAGTATAATTTAATTACCATTTATATTACGAAATATCAAGGTAACGTTTTTAACGTTTTATAAAGCTCCTGTAAACCTATCTAATTAAGACGATCTTAATTAGGAAGAGCCTAAAGATATTAACCTTCGACCACGAGAAAGGACCTTAAAACGTAAGTCGAAACGAGGCAATCGTAAAGCTTTATATTCGAACCGAAGTACTAGTAAGCAAAAGCGCGAAAAGTTAAACGTTTAAGCCATACGATATAAAGCTTATTTAAGCCTTTATTATAAATTATCTTAATGCTTTTATGTATTCCTTAATAAGGTTCCAGTTAAGTTCCGTTTTAATAACGAAATAATAAAATTAATTTATTAATAACTTAACTTTGATTAATCCTCAAAGGAAGAAATTAATTGCTTATCGAAAAATATGAAGAAATTAACTATAAAAACGGATTAATTCCTAAAAGGAATAATATAAATCCTGTCGTTATTTTTTGATAACTAATTAGCGCGGCGCCATAAATATTTCGTCTTACCCCTTAAAAAATTCATCCATTTTAGATTTAGTATTTACGATATACATTTTTAACCTTATTAACAAGTTCCTGAATTATAAGATAACGATCTAAGGTAACAAAATGTACGCAAAAAACAGCTTTATCCCGATTAAAGGTTACGGAAAAGTAAATATACTGCTTTAAAGCCCTAAGGGCCCAAAAGCGTTACGCTTATACGACGTAGCCCATTACAAAGACTTCGTATGCAACCTGGTATCTTTTCGGCAGCTCCGAAAAAAGGGCTATTAATAAAATAACCGAAAAACTAATAATTTTATTCAAAATAAGTATAATTAGATTATAGTTACGTTAACAGATAAGTTTAATTAATTCGTTATTAAAAATATTAACGTAATTAATTTTTATGTAACCTTAATAACTTATAAATAAAACATTAATTCGTAAATAACGAAACCGTTACGAATCGGTAACGGTATTATATAGTATTTACGATTAAGATACCCAGGGCCCGAAATAATCGCATAATTGTAATCCTTTATTAAAGGAGTCCGATTAAAGGGTTTTATAATAATCGAATGCTAAGTATGTAATAAGGCGAAAATAAGAAGATTAATACGTCGCGAGCTTCGGAAAGAAGTATTCGGATTAGGATAAAAAATCGCCGTCGACTTTACTAACTTCGAAGAAAACCTTAAAGGATATAAATACGTTATGTTCGCAACTAATAGATACTTAGGTTTTATCTAGGATATTTACCTTAAAAACCGAAAGCAGGATATATTAATTATAACATTTCGATACCTTTTAAAAGTCCTAAAGAACCAGGATAAAGTTTTCCCATAAGTAATCGAATGCGATAACGAAATCCTAAAGAATTACCAATTTCGGGATATGCTTTAATCGCCTCCTTTTAATATTAAACTTAAACCTTTAATACCATATAACTAGGCCCAGAATAGAGGTATAAAGCGCTTAGGGGGTATGATTAAGGAGAAAGCAACTGCAATGTAAAATGGCGTTAAGTTACCCGCGTTTTTAATCGTATACATCTTTAAAGCAGCAGTTTATTTGTATAACCGTATCCTTAAATACGTTCTCTTTTAGCAAACCTTATATAAGGTTTACTACATTTACCTGGCGTATAAAAACGGTATTGTAATGCTTAATTGGAAGCCCTAATAGGCCCACCTTCGAGTTTATGGCTGTATGGCCTACGTTATAACGATTACCGCCATAAAGAAAAAATAAAGACTTTAAAGTTAAATCCTAAGGTATGGATTAGCTTTTTTATCGGTTATCGATTTACGAATATTTACGAGATATAAAATCCGTTAATTAATAAGGTTATTACTATTCGAAACGTTTAATTTAACGAAAAGGTTATCTTTTTAAACGATATTAAGGATTTAAAGGATAACCTTTTATACGTTACGGAAAACGAATTATAAAAGCTATTTCGATAGGTAAAAATACCTGATTAAGCTAATAGCTACCTAATGCATGTATAAAAGAAAGATAAAGACTTAAGCGGAACAATTTAGTTACCGGTTAAATAAAAAGGATAGCTTTAAAGTGGTATAAACGTTAAAAACGTACGGGATGAAAAAGAATAAATTTACTTACATAAAACTAATTACCCTTATATAACCGCTATATTCGAACCGCTTTCGTCCCCTGGACCATTACCGTTACCAGCGTCTACTTTAATAACTGCTACGATTACTGCGCCGACGGAAGAAATAAAGGTAGTCTTAGGCTCCTATTATACTATTTAACCCAGAATAACGGTAAAAGACGAAGGCACCCTACGGGTTATAAACGTAAGCTTTCCGTATATTCCGTACCGAAATAGTATTATTCGAAACGATTATAAAATATAAGAAGCCGCCTTTAACGTAAAACGGTTGGCCCATTTTATAGGAACGATCGGTAACCGGCCGGTAAGCTATTGAAATTTAAAGAAGATAATCACCCGAAGTACGCGTTACCCTAATCGGAAAGGTTTTAATATATCAAAAGCAAAAACGTTACCAAGGTCGCAAGACCGAATATATAGGCGAAACCTGCCGCCACCGCCGTAAGGCCATAAAGAGCTAAGTATATACCCGTTAGGGGAGATATTTCGTAAAGCCGAAAGGGCTTATTTACAAAGTTATAAAAAGATGCAGTCCTGGGAAGCCGTTAATCAGTTTTCTGTTAAAGGAAAACAAGTCCTAAGGTGCATATGGGTATACGTTTACAAGTTCGATAAATATAGCTGGCTTTAAAAGTACAAGGCCCGTCTTATCGTACGAAGCGATTAACAGCTTAAAGACGCTTATAGGAATATATATGCATTTACGTTAGCTAAAAGGTCGTTTTAAGCTTTAATTGCTATTACGGCTAGGTTTAACTTAAAGCTTAAGTAATATAACGTTATAAATGCTTTCGTTAACGTAAACTTACTTTATAAAATATATATAAAAACGCTCCTAGGATATTTATAACGTAAAAAGATACTTTTAATTAGGAAGGTATTATATAAACTAAGAAAGTCGCCTTTGTTATAATAAAAAGACTTTACCGGAATATTAAAGAAATTAAGATTTAACCTTATTTTTTATAAACCTTGTTATTTTTTTCGTTAAAGGTTACTTATTTTCTTTTTCGTAGACGATATTATTACGGCGTACCGTAAGAAAAATCAAGACCTTATCGATTAGTTTATTTAACAAATCCGGGAACGGTATACCTTTATAAAAGGTAAGGATTTATAATAATTTTTCGGAATCGAAGTAATTAAAAATAAACTTAATAAGAAAATCTGGTTATCTTAATCCGACTTTATAAATAAGTTAATTAACTTTATCCTTAAAAAAAGTTTAAATAATTTCTTAAAAACGTTAATAATTAACGTCGAATTATTATCGAATCTTAATTAGGCTTATTTAAACTTAATTAATAAATACCAAAAAAGATCGGTTTTATTTTATACGTCGTAATTAATACGCGATTAAATATATCCTTTACGGTATTTCGATTCGTACGATTTAACCTAAACCCTAATAACGTATATCATAAAGCTATTAATCGAGTTATATTGTACTTAATCGGGACCAAAACGTTAGCGTTATAATTCGGTAGCGAAAATTCGTTAAATATTTAAAATAATACCTTTTTTGCAGATAATACGGTTAATCGAAAAAGTTTTTAAATTTAAGTTATAAAGTTATTCGGAAAAATAATAAGATAGCGGGCGAATAAGTAAGATATAATAATTATTTTTATAACCGAAATAAAGTTATTATTTTTTACGTAAATTATAAAAAAACTTTATTTAGTTTTCGATTAATTAAGAAATTAAGAATCAGTTTAAATTTAAAAATATTAAATATATAATGCGATAATTAATAAACGATATAGTTAATTAACGTTAATATCGTTTTCTTATAAATAAAGTTATGGTACGTAAATATATATAATTACTGGCTACGAAAAGTAGCAAAAAGGGACCTAATTAAAGTAGATTATATATTTACGGGTAACATGCTAGCTAATGGATTGATTAAAGCCTTGTTACGAAAAGCTTTTAGGCATTTTAAAGAGCAGCTAAGATTAATGGATATTATAAAAGCCTTAGATTAACGAAGGAAAGCTTTAAGAGTTATTTCAGACGAGGAATTGGCTAATTAGGAGGATTTAATCGCCGGAGGAGAGGCGGAATGGAAGGCTGCGACTCTAAGGAGTGATGAAGTGTAACGATTAACGCCGTGACTGCGTCAAGGCGTTAAGAGGGTGTGTCAGCTAGCAGGGGGTGCGTTAGCACCCTATATACGGAAAGGCTCCCTTTGATCGGATGATATATGTTCCGTTATTAGGTTACTTCAAGAGCAGTACGCGGTGCGACAGCACACGTAACTAGCCTAATACAACAACACAACTGATGTCCCCTATATCTGACAGGACCAGCTTTTTGGGAGATCCGACCGTTTGTGTTGTAGCCAAGACCGCTAGGTCATAACACAGAGGCAGTCGTTCTCTACTGTGGGAAGAGTCTTTAAACCTCTTTAACGAACAGACCCCTAGTGAATCATCCCTCGCCCTATGGTTACCTGCAAAGCAAGACCCCTTTTCGGATACTGCTCATACCTCCAGGTGGATGTATAACAGGTTCGTTACAACTTGCTGGTAGACATGTTGTCGGAAATATTGTTCAGAGTCTGACGGCATTATTGAACAAAAGCTTATAACGTATAACGGCTAAAAGGTTTAACCAACTATTAAACCTAGTCGTACAGTTTATGTTAGCAATAATATCGTGGGAAATTAAGTAATAAAGTATTTAATAATTACGTTTAATAATAGCAGATTATTAAAGGTAATCTAGTTAACCAAGTTATATTATAAGCTGGTAATTTATTTAAACTATAAAGGATAACGAACATATATATCCTGCCTTAGATGTTTTTGGATTTATTACATCCATTTTTATCCATGTCGTATAAGTATATAAATCTGTTTGGATATATTAAATCCATCCTTATCCATGTCGTATAAGTGCATGGATCTGTCAGCTAGCTGGGGGGTGCGTAGCGCACCCCATATACGGAAAGGTCACCTACTGATCGGCCCATACATGTTCCGTGGCTAAGCTACTTAACGCT
>QJNU01001122.1:0-12336 GCA_004154915.1 Monosporascus ibericus | reverse complement strand
CCCCTAGTGAATCATTCCTCGCCCTATTGTTACCTGCAAATCAAGACCCCATTTCGGATACTGCTCATACTTCCAGGCGGATGTATGACAGGTTCGTTACACTGCTATTACCAAACGTGATTATTACATATTTTATTGCTTAGTTTCCCACAGCACTATTGCCAACATAAACCGTACGACTTAGGTTTAATAGTTGGTTAAACCCCTTAGCCGTCACATATTAGTTGACCGTATTTATGAACTACGGAGTAATAGAAGGTAATTGTAACGGGTGCACCAACACCGCTGCGCCACCAGGGCAAAAGATCGGTGGAATGATCGCAATTGTGGCAATCATTCTGGTGCGTACAGCTGTATAAGAGCTCTTACGAGTGACAAGGCCATAACAGTGGGGCACTGGGCCCTCGAAAGGGGGTCTCACCTTGGCACCTGGCAGTAAAATGTAAAAATTCCGATTAAAAAGATAACCTTTTCTTATTTAATCTGCTCTAGCACACTTTCTAGCAGACAGCGATTTCCCTTCTCGAATCCGCCTCCTATAAGGCGCCTGCCGTTCGTCCTGCTGCACCCGTAAGTACCATTGCCCGTATGCTAGTATCTGGATATCAATCGCGGACTTCGCTTGTACAGTACGGCGCTAGCTACGCGGAGGATATCGTCACGTTGCTGCACCCGTGGCGTAATCGTAACAGCGCTAGGGGTTTGAGACGGCCGCGGTCGGGAACTGGGTGGATGGCCACCTCGTTAAGAGGCTTTTTACACTACTAGGATACATTCTTCTGTACAATAGCGCTGATTTACCTTTTGCCGCATCGGAAAGGGCGTTCGCCGCTGGGGATGGGCGTATATATAGTACACATTATACCATTACAATAGTTCAATGTTCCATGCTAGACTGAATGAGCCAGGCTTGGTGCGCTCTTATTTGCCGATAGCCCACTACTTGCCTTCCGGTCCGAGGAAGTCGCCCACTTTCTCTGCTTCGCGCCATTGCCTGACCCGGCACCCAAAGTTTCTTTTCCTCCCTCCGAAGCAGGGGTTACTCGGCAGGGACCATGGATTTTGCGGCTACCCAGAAACATGTACTATACCGTAGTACTGAAGGGGGCTGATAGTCAGGCGCCTATATAGGTAGCTGGCAGTTGTTAGGTGGGACACTTCAGAAATAGCAAGGCTCTGAAACTTTAAACCCTTTATATAAACGTAGAACAATCTTGGGATTCCGAGGCACCCTGTGGTCCAGGAATAGGGATCTTAGTGGAAAGGCCTCTGAATCAAGGGGGGAAAGGGAAGTCTAAAATGAAAATTCCCCATTGACACGCGCCTCTTAATGATCACCTGAGATAGTCTAGCTCTGTTAGAATGACTTAGGTGCTCAAGGCGTCGGAGAACTTCACCTATTCCTCATGGCAGCTCCAGACTTCGCTTTTTCTTAAGAGGAGATGACGAGTTTTCAACACTGATTATGGCTTCCAAAGGATCAGAAGACTCACGCTTTGTGGCACCTGCATAACTTCATGTGACCCACGTAAGACGAGATGAGGTATAGAAGCTTCTGCTGAACCCTGTTATCAAGCCCTCAAAGCACAAATTCTCGAAGGCCATCTCCGATAAGGTTGTAAGCAGCGAAGGTATGGGAAAGGGGGAGAGCTTCTGCCTGATGCTTCTGAATCCCGTTACTCTCATTTCCTGCGGCGTGGCAGTTGCTGCTTGTCTGTAAAGGAGACTTGATGGCAACATAGCTTGGCGAGATATAGTCGCTAAAAGGTTTCGCCTGTATTCGCCGCGACTGCTGTGGGAACCCCCTTATGGTCTTTTAAATCATGATAAGGATGGATAATGGATTCTTCTTCAAGAAGCGCGTCCTTAGCAAGATATGCATATATGAAAGCCTTCCCCTAATATCCACTGTGTAACACAGCAACGTCAGACGTACTTCATTAGGGCCATTTCCCGGAGTTCGATATCAACTGCTCCAGCGTGCTACAATAGAGCATTTGCTTAAGGTAGAGACAACTACGTTACTTTTATAGCCCCCTACGGAGGAGTAATCCTGTAGTTTCCTCATTAAGACTCTGCTGGACTTTATGGGGACGAAATATTCATGGGTATAAGGAACTCCCGCCTAGACACTAAATCACCTCAATCTGACACGCGTGGGTAGGTAATCCTTGACATATCCGACGCCGTCCCCGACACGATATATGTGTTCACCATCCACAATGTCTGGAGGTGCCGTACGTTTCCTGGGGAGGTTAGAAATTGGTCTAATCGAAATAAATGGCGTCAAAACCGAGGAAATGAAGCGAGGAACAAACGTACTGCTGCTTGTGCCAGCCCTCCCAGTCGAAGTCAAACTCTAGCTCCCGCACGGTGAGGACCAGGGCTAATTTCATCTCCATCATGGCCAACTCCTCGCCAATGCACCTCGTGTGTCCGAGCTCAAAGGCGCGCCATGCGTTCTTGACTGGACGAAGGGGGTTATCGTCAGCAACAAGAAACCGCTCGGGCAGGAACTCTGTAGCCCGCGGCCACAAGTCGGAACGTAGATGGACTACGGTTGGGTTCGTTTGGATAAGGGCGTTCTCCGTAGGATAGCTGATGCCTTCGTGCACGAAGTGGAAAGTGGGGCTTCCTCGGCGAAAGGTTGAGCCCAGAGGGTGAAGTCGAAGAGTTTCCTTGATGACGGCAGTGGTGTATGGCATGTTGTTCAGCTTGTGTGGGTGCTGTGAGAGAGTTTGAATAGCAACCCCCGGGTTTGCACCCAGGACTTGGTCGTGCTCCGCTCGAAGCCGAGTTAAGATGTCAGCATTCTTGTTGATTCTATAGAAGATCCAACAGCTTCAGGAGACGGTCAGCGTTAAGAAGAAATTAAATAAATAAATAAACCCGAGTCGATGCAGAGGTATACATACATGGCCTGGGCAGTCGTGTCGTGGCCAGCTGATATGAAAAGTCTAAGCTGGGACTCGACGATGTCGATGAACTCTGGACTTGGCTCTTTAGAGTTCCGTTTGCCAGATTCATTCCTGAACTCATCAAGGGCGAGGGAAATGACTGTTTTATGACTGTTGGTACTCGCCTCCGTGCAGAGCTGTTGCCGGATTTGCGGCAATAACTGATTTCGAATGATGCTGTTTTGCATTGCCACGTCCCGTCGATAATTAGGTCCCAAACGCTCAAGCTTAGTCCAAAGGTTCGGGCTTTTCACATGAGTGAGCAGCTGGCGCATTGCCTTTAGAATTGGACCGGGCCCTTCTGTCTGCTCATTAACGCGAAGGTCTCTAATAACCTTTTGGTTAGCAGCAAGAGTAAGTTAGGGCAGGGGCATATAGCTACTCACAAAGCTGTTAGCATAATGATATCGAAGGTTAAACTGATAGTCCTGTCATACAGTGTAAATAAATCTCCCCATGTATTGTTACTGCCAGCCTGATTCTTAAGCTGCTGAGCGAAAATGCCGACCTCTTCTAATAAAACTGGCAATTGCAGCGTAAGATTCCGCAAAGAAAAGCCTGGGTTGAATCGCGAGCGCCATAGACGATGGTCTACTGTACTCATGGATATTAAATCTTTACCCCCGGTCACAGGGAACATAGCCCACCGAAAGGTTGAATCCCTGGGCTGGGGGCTTTCCTGGGTAAGCTGGTAACATGCTTCAGAACTGGTAACCAGGATGAGCGGCTCGGATAAGAAGGGCCAGAGATCTAAGTAGATAATGGGAGGACATTGAGCCGCATCAGGGAAATATCTCTGCCATTCTAGGGCAATTCTTCTTTGGGCGTAACAACTGTGGGCGTCATTGGGAAGTCCCTTCTTCAGCCCTCTCATGAATGGGATATGTCCAAGGAAAAATGAGTACGGTTCAGGGACCGGCTATCCTTTTGTTAGTGTGCTTCTGGCTCTAGTTTCCTGACACGGCCTCCAGCGGCAACACCGGTAGGGGTTTCTCATAACTCACAAAGCCTCGCTTTTGCATGTTACGGAACTTGATCCTTGTAGATAGTCCACTATACAGGAATTGTAGAAGCCATATCAACAGAATAAGAAGAACTGATGGACCAAGAAGTGGCAAGATGTGTGGTTGAGTAAGACGCTGCATATTTCCAGAGTCATAGGGATAAAATACGTGTGCGCCGGCCGAAGATTCAGGAAAAGGGTATATATTGTTGGCGCAGCGATTGAGGATGAAGGAATGACAAGTCAATTTCCGAAGGTTTGAAAAGGTAGCTTGCTGCCTGTGGGGTAGGTACTCTTGGTCCTTATATATAGCCAACAAAACATACGAGTTGATGGAAGGCCGTCCCCAGGTGGCGCCAGCTGGGAACATTTCAGCACCACCACCCTAAGCAAGCCCCTACCACCCCCCAGCACGTCAGGGCCAAATAACTTTTGGAAAGCACCGAATGCTGCCCCCGTGTCAGACACCAGCTTATATGTCACGCGTCACCTGAGCTACTAGCGATTGTGCCTATCATTACGAAGTCTGCTGCTGCTGCTGCTGATCTGTGGTAGCATTCTCACAGTGCGGAGGAGCAAACGGCGCATTTATTTCCATAACCCCCCTGTACCGTGCAAGCCCACTTGCGACCGAGGAGACAGCAAGCGCATTGAATATGGGATAGTCTTGTCAGCAGTCACAGTGATCAAATGCAGGAATCTGGCGTAACTCTCATGTGTTGGTTCTATGTGTTCTAGGAAAGGACAGATCTAGTCCGTGGGCAATCGCGCTTACATACACGATTGGGTGACAAAGGATCATCTACGGACAAATAGTGTCCCAGGTAGCACTCCTGCAGCCTGGGCCTACAAAGCCAGCCAAACACCTGTAAGCACCAATCAAGGTATGTATCAATATTTATATATGTATGATAGTTATGGATTCATGCTATATATCAAAATGGACCGCTCGACGAGAGCTACATCGTCGAGTTGACTGCATAGTGTAACGGGTGCACCAATACCGCTGCGCTACCGGGGCAAAAGATCGGTGGAATGATCGCAATTGTGGCAATCATTCTGGTGCGTACAGCTGTACACAAGAGCTCTTACGGGTGACAAGGCCGTAACACATAGCCATAACGTTAATGCGCGTTAAGTTATTAGTAAAGACGTTAAAAAAAGAGTGAGAATAATGGTCGAAGGGGCAATAGGCTGGCAAGGACTGGTAATAAGCTGGAACAGCTGCAACGGGCTGCAAATGGTTGCCAAGAGTGCCAAGACAGCTTCGAAGTCGTTGCAAATTTTGCATCGTAACAAACTGCGGAATATATCAAGCTTGCAAGCCGTATATCTTAACGCGTATAAAGGCTGCCACTTCGTAGTTAGGTCGACGACATAGCCCTCATCGAGGGCTACACTTTAATACCGCATACGGCTTTATGGCTACAAAATACGTTCTGATATGCCTAAATTGTTATGACCTAACAGGTTTGGTAGCCTCCCGTACGGTCGGAAACAGCGGAGGTTAGCGTCCAGCCCAAAAGGTCAGGGTCACGTGACAGGCTCGAAGGGCTCGAAGGGCCAAGACCTTCGAGCCAGTCGAGCCAGGAGACAGCTCGACAGACTCGACGAGCTCGAGGGTTCGAGCCGGTCGAGCGCATCGAGCCAAGAACAAGATATATACGCTCATTACCTCTTCTATAGTCTAGATAGCAGCAGCTTGTAATATAATTTAGTTCCCCAGATTACCTTTAATAATCTGCTATTACCAGATGTAACTATCGTATACCCCATTGCTTAGTTTCCCACGATACTGCTGCCAACATTTTTTTGTAGTATTTAACGCCGGGGGGTTAAGCCGCATAGCGGCTGTCCCAGAGCCTCCCTTAGGGCATATAGGGCGTGCTAAGCTAGGTGAAGCTATCTCTAACTAACTTATATACAAATATAGACCTATTTAGCAGTTCTTGTCCGTAGACGCGTCGCCGTTTCCAGCGCATCAAGCTGTATCCTCCCTTCTCCGTGCGAGGGCAGTGCCTAGCGTTTTCCCCCTTCCCTTAGCGGGAGTTTTCGAGGGCCAGAGCCTAAATTATAATTGTGATAACTGGGTATGTTAGTTGGCTGTCTGCCATGTATCACACGCCTAGGCGCATTAGTAAGTGTAAAATCATCCCTTCTCCCCCGCCACTAACTCCCCTAGAAACGCCCAAAAGTACCCGCCGAATTCCCTATATTTAATTTAAAGAAGATCGCCAGGGCCCTAAGTAACCTCTGCCGCTATAGGATAATCGCTCCGTCTGGAGCGATATCCTGTAACGGCTCTGATGTAGCCCCGTTCCGGTCTTCTCGCGTACAGATGTCCCCGTAGAACCCCGTAACCCCGATGTAATCCCTAAAGGCGATTGGGTTGTTTATAAGCTCCCTAAGGTAGCGAGCTTTATCCTTAGGTCCTTATGGACGCGTTTTCGGCTTTAATGGCCAATCTTCGAAAAAGGCGTCCGCCTTTTTGTAGTGAACCAGGTGTTCGGGTGCTTTAAGCTTACCGCAAGTGCAGTGTAGCTCGGCGTCGTCGTGCTTGAATTTCCGGTGGTACCAGGCAAAGTTTCCATACCCCGTACGGAGCGCCAGATAATGGTGAAGGGCCGGCCTTGTTAAGCATTCCAGCTTATCGGGACAGCGTAGATGATACTTTAGTTTTTAAGCCCTGTAACGTTGTGAGAGTTTGGTAAAAGCTGCTTCCTATTACGTCTTTCTCTACGCTTTATTTCGTAACCTTGCCCTGGACTTGATTCCGTAGGTTGTAGCTGTGCAGTCGTTATTAACGTTCTTTAGCTTTAAGCCCGCCTTCGCCAGCTTATCCGCCAGTTCGTTTCCTTCCACGCCGCAGTGTCCTGGACTCCAGCGTACCCCGACGTTGTGCGTATCCGCCGCTGCGTGGAATTTTAAGTATGCCCACTGGGAGGATATAGTGGCATTCGCCCTAATCCCCCAGATCGCTCCTGTATTATCCAGGCAGACCCATATTCGCTTCCGGTTGATCTCCGGGGGTCCCATGACGACGTACTTTAATCCCTTCCAAGCTCCTACCACCTCCGCATGCTGCTGCCAACATAAACCGTACGACTAGGTTTAATAGTTGGTTGAACCGATCAGTCGTCGCACCACGTATAACGATTGTCGTCTCCATCTTTTGCGCTGACGGTTGCCGATGCACCGTTCGCGATCTCGGGAAGCTTTTTATAGCAAATGCCCCCCCGGTGGCGGATATCTGTATACGTAGCAAGTCGCTGGCCGCGGCATCCGCAATTGTTGTAGAAGGTGACCCTGATCCCTTCGATAGAGCTACAGGTGGCGAGGGTGGCGACAGCAAGCAAGTCAAGTCTTATAAGGGGCAGGTATGCTGAAGAAGAGATCTGGGAGTGGATGGGGATAAGTAGTGATAAGAAACAGAGGCGAGGGAAACCAGGAAGGATCGTCCTGTTCTTTACTTTATATATATACACGGCCTGGCAGCTTCACGTTCCGACCCGCCTGAACCAACAAACATGTCACGGTTATTTTCCCCTGCCCGCTTTATTGCATGAAGGACGAAGACTACGGAGATGGTAAAGCTAGAATCTCCACAAGTTCTCCCCCTAGTGACTGGGTCAATACGAGGCCTAGTATCATGTTACGGCATCACATTGCCGACCTCCAAACCGCGCCGCCTTGGCACAGGTCGCGTTACCATTCGGATGACATCTCAGGTCGCTTCGTTCTGCGGAGACTGTGTTAACTGGGCCATTCTTTCTCTCGTCTTCCATCGGTCGACTTTCCGTTTGGAAGGCCATGCCCTGATGAGACATATACTCCTCTTAGTCAACGCGGTCTATGTTTCTCATGGAGGCCGAAAGGATGTTCAGCGGGGAAGCAGTCCCGAGTCTGCGAAATGCTCGACTGTTTTGATGGCAAGAGATCGTGCATTTGTTTGATATTTTTGTTCGAGATTGGATAAGAGACCAACAGGTTCATAAGAATTGCGTCTAGCAGGCTTCCAAGTTTACTCCTTGTGATTCTTCACGTTCTGAACGTGGCTAACTTTTAGACTGGCTCAACCCGTTGCCTGGTCCGGCAGCGTGAAAGCAGCGTTTAATTGTATTCTAATGACAGCAGAATGGTCTTCAAACTACTCTATCCCCGATCCCCGGGACTGTTAGTGATTAAGGTAACACTAACTCTACCGCCTCTTGCTTCACGGCTCAGGATCAGGATGTTGACAGTACAACCTTATTGTAAGAAACGCTGCGACAGAAGGTGAGGCTACCCTAGAGGAAGCAATGAGGTTACCCTGAAAGGATTAGTATGTGAAAACGTGCAGGGTAGACTCAATCAAGAATGATGGAAATCTCAAAGTGTGTCGCAAGTGTCTGTAAAATTCGCTATATCAACGCTATGGACTTCTAGCAACAAGCTGGGGAATATGGGCTATATATATTTCTGAATAACCGTATTATTCAGCGTATTATTCACCTATTATTCAACGGTTTCCATTATTAACCATGGGTTTGAATACTAGAAACGTATGATCAACGCGGAACTGTTTTAGAAAAGGGGTTTGATCATCCGGAACCCCTGAATTCCGACACTTATGCAGGCACGAATTCCACGAATAAGGCGGAAATACCCGTCAACACACGACTCAGCACATTTGAGCGGCAGCATCAACGCAAGCCTAAAGTAATCGAGTGCGACCACGAGATCCCGAATCGGCCAACCCTTTCCGCATTCCTTCACGCGCTACGTATGGAGGTTGAGACCTAATCCGTCTTCTTCTCTTTGGCTTCTGCGTGCCTCGTTATCTGAGATCCTACTCCAGAACCAGACACGAATGCATGCAGCCGATGAGCACAAAACGTATACACTCCAGTGAAGGCCTCAATTAAAAGCCCGCCAAACATACCACCAAATGACCAGAAGATGCGGCAATGATTGTTTGCCCACCCACGTGGCCTCACTGAGTAGACCAGGGCGATGCCAAATCCCGTGACCGCGGCAGTAAAGCGAATCCCCTCTCGCCCGCGTCTGGCAGCATCAGCTGCGGCTGCAGCAAAGGTAAGGGAAATGAGGATAAAAAAGGAAAGGAGGCCTGTGAAGAATGGCGCCATGTTCATAGGGGCGAAGGTGCCATCACCGTAGGCCAGGGCGCCCATGATGAGCCATAAAACGAACGACGTAGAGAGACAGGCCATGAGCGCTCCACCCTGGGGGGGATCCGGCGAGAACGTAGGAGGGCCCGTTGATTCTTGGGAACCCTGTTCTTGAGGCGACATGAGAGTCCTGGGGATGTCTGAATTGCGGAGGTGATAAAGTGATGTGGAATCTAGGGCCGACGAGGGAATGAAGAAAGAGTTGTCCTCTGGTATGGGCGCCCATATACACATACTTGGGGGGAGGCTGGGAATATGTCACATTCGTTCACCGGCAGAACAGACCTTGGCAAGGAGGTATCTGTCTGCAATGACTTCATTCAAGTGGTTAGACGACGGGGTCTGGCCGCGCCGCACGCCCAACAGGCAAACGGTGAAGAACGGGGAGCCTCCATAAATCGCATATGGAGTACAGTAGAATGCGCGGAAATGCTGAGCCGAAGTGCCAAGTTCCGGAAGAACCAACCGAATTGCCCCCAAACCGTTAGACCATGGATCAGTAACATCGCCATGGATCGAGAGTAAAACATGCGGTAAAATAGGTCCGAGAAATCCTCGGGCGAGTCCGGATTAAGTACTCCCCGTTTCGCTCTTTGGACGGCGATTGGACCACTCGAAAGGGCTGTTGGGGCTAGGGATTCTCCACCGACTAACTGTGCCGCTTGGGCTTAGGTAACCCCTTAATGGGATCCCGTTGTAATCCAATGTTCCCCTCCGTCTAACTGTGCCGCTTGGGCTCAGGCAACCCGTCAATGGATGTGATTATGATCCACTGCCGGTTGGTCTGGGCAAATGTCCGTGGCGCAACGCGCAATTACCTGGCTTAGCCTTTATAAAGAGTTGTACTAAACGTACCTTATTTTTCCCTAAGCTTGGCATACCTTAGTTTTTGATACAGCTGTTATCGGCCCGTCAAATCCATAACGGCCCGATATAGACGACTAGAAATCAAGCAATCGCAACGCACCTAACACCCTTCTAACAATATAACGTTCTTTAACAACAAGGGCGGTGCAAAACCGAAAATCTAACTTCGCACTTGAAATGTCTATTAATATATGATGATGTATATATCAATCAATTGCCCTAAATGACACGAAACTGAGTATCCTACTCTCATCATAAGGAAATGTGCCGTTGTTAAAATATTCGTGTATGTTTTGTTGTATGTACCTTAGTTTTGATGTATGTACCTTAGTTTTTAAGATGTGCCAGTTGCGAATGTCAACCCCTTTTGTTTCGTAGCAATGCTTCCACCCTCTTAGCGCTATAACTCCACTTCTATATAACTTAACCGAGAAAATTCGGAAAACTAAGGTACTTCGGAATATGGATTAACGGGTCTTAAAATCGTAAAATCCAAGTCCTGATTTTATTTACTGCTGTAGTTGTGAAGTTATTATAAAGAATATAAGAACTGCGAAGAGGTGGCGGGGAATAATAACGGAGCGTTGCCAATTGACAAGAAAAACTAAGGTATGCCAAGCTTAGAACAACTAAGGTATGTTTAACATCACTCTTTATAAAATCCTCAACTTCTCAGGCCTCAGTTGGGAAAGTCGTCGCACCCCAAGACGTTGCGGGTGATGCTGCTCTAAATGGTAATACCTGGGACATGGAAGTTCCCTAAGTAACGCGAGATCGTAACCTTGCCACCAGAGCGATATAGCGGCTCAGAATGGGCTGTTGGAAGTAGTTTAGTTCCATGTTCCCTTCGTCTATAGCGGACCCGGAAGGTTTGCCACGAACATAAAAGCCTATAGTGTGCCAACATTCATATTACACACGCTCAACTTTCACATCTCCATTTCTTCATCTCCCTATTTACATCTTTATCTATTCCGTTGTCCCTCTACCGCTTTTTCTCAGAACGACTTAAGCCATGGTCCTCCTCGGCAAGGTTGCATTGGTGGGAGCCTTCATAACGCGAGCCTTGGCCGACTCCAGCACCTCCTCCCACGTTTTCAGCAATAAAACAGATATCGACCTCGGCATTATCGACAGTATAGACGCATTCTTCGAGATCGCGGGAACGAACGAGAACGACTGGATTGGGGAATAGGATGGCGAGAGGGAAACTATCGACCTCGAAGTTTTCACCCCAAACTCGGTCCGTTCCATCATAGAAAAGCAGTCGGAGCAGTGCACAAAAAGGACTGGCTGGGAGTGGATTGTCTATGAGAACATGCCCGAAAGCTGGGTCAAGTATACGTTCTTTAGTGGCATGTTAATCTACTACACCCCCAGGCTGCTCGAAAGATGGCTTCGCGATTATGCCCAGCTCGTCGTCACCGGCCGCGAAGTCTGGAAAACTATTGGAAGCGGCGACGCTGGGGCTAGAAGGGCACTTTCAGCCCGTATGGACTCCGAATAGCGCGGCGTTGAATACATTTATTTCAGGATTCCGGCGGCGCCTACTTCCATACAAGCTCGCGATGTCGACGAAGATGGCGTTGCTACCGAAATGAAACTATACGACCAGTATGCATTCGATACGTCCGAGCACGAGATTCACTACCGCGGCACGGAGGGCACCTTCAGTTCTGACGACTCAGGCGCGCACCCTGAGAAGCGGTCTCTTTGGCGCCGCCAGAATCTCTCGAGGAACTAGATTATCTTCCTTCAGGTTAGCGAGTCACCCGAGATCTTCCCGGTGCCAAAGTAGAGTGCGTTGCCAGAATACTTAAAAAGTACGTCGACCGCTCCTCCGAAAAGCACCGGAGCAGCTGTCAGCCAATGCAATCTGTCCCCTTTTGCCATAGCAACTGAATTTGGCGTCCATAATCTTGATCGGCCCGTCCGTATGGAGAGCTATGCTGCCCACAACGAGTACGCGGACCCCGGTGCGGCGGCTGCAGATGGCCAAAAGAGATCCCGAGGTTCAATTGAAGAAGGAAAATGTGGGAGGAGAAAAAGAATTAAAAAAGGAAAAAAGGCTCGTTGGTGTCGAAAGAGATGAGATGCCTACGGCTTTAAGTCCAAAGCTAGCATTACAATCGCAGATCATTTTACTGCCTTCAATTCCACTCTCGTCACACGAGTGAGCAAAATAGCCGCTGACGGAAGGATATAGGTTAGACGCCAGCCATAAGAAGGTAATGACATTGGTGTCGGATACAGTGGCTCTAGGTCGGAAGGAATCGGTCCGTGTGTCGCGCTAATGGGTGGAGGACACAGGGGTAGCAGCTAATTTGTATGAGAGATTAAT
>QJNU01001121.1:0-12369 GCA_004154915.1 Monosporascus ibericus | reverse complement strand
AAAATAAAATAAAATAAAATAAAATAAAATAAAATAAAATAAAATAAAATAAAATAAAATAAAATAAAATAAAATAAAATAAAATAAAATAAAATAAAATAAAAAACCAAACCTGGCAAGCTGAAGCTATAGCTGTAACCACCTTCGCATGTGATGACGATAAATTACTATACGGTTGGTTAGTTTCAACAGTGCTCCATGCGAGGTTCTCCTCTTCGGGTACTTTTCAAAGTCCATAGTCTAGAGTGTAATCGTCATTTGGACAGTAAGGCAAGATATAAAAAGAGTTGTGGTTTCCTTCTTCGTCGGGAAGAACCAAGCAAATCACAACACCAATCTAAGGGGTAGTTCTCGAGCTTTTAAATTTAGCAGCTTATTCTGAATATACTTTACCTCACCAAGGTCAGGCCCGATTTTTGAGGTTGTGGCTGCGCCTGCGGCGCAGCCGTGGCTAGCGCTTTTGATCAAGAAGTAGCTGTAAGGGTCAGATATATCGACTAAACCTCTTTAAGAAAAAGCTCTACAAAAATAACAAAACCTTAAAAATAAGGCCTAACATCAAGTTATGATTTTTTGGCCTCATTCTGCACATCCCCATACAAATCTTTAAAAATTTTCAATTCGATTATTTTAAAAATAACTTCAATTTAACGTCACCTATTTTGTAATTACGAAAAATTAATACAAAATTAAATCTTTATCTTCCCATATATATTTAGTTTTAATCAAGACGCGATTAATAATACGCGCCCGAAAAAATGGCTAAAAATCTCATTTTGCATATGCCATAACCTTTTACCCCCCCTAGGCCAGCACGATAACAATATAACTGTCGGCAATTGGTGCTTACAGGTGTTACCTGCTGGCTGGCTTTGTGGGCACAGGCCGCACTCCTGCAGCCTGGGACACCCTTTGTCCACAGACGATCCTTTGTCACCCAATTATGTATGTAAGGGCGATTGCCTACGGATTAGATTTGTCCTTTCTTAGAACATATAGAACTAACGCATGAGAGTTACGCCAGATTCCTGCATTTGATCATTATAACTGCTGATATGGTAGCATCTTTTGGTTATTAATAACCTAGTACGTTATACGAAGTGGTTGATTGCAGTCTGGTGGCGGTAATAGTTAAGTTATTATCAGAGAAAGCAAGAGGTTTAAGAGAAAGCCGTTTAGTTAACGATTTAAAAAGAGAGTTAAGTAGCAGTTAACGATATTAAGCTAACGCCGTACCCCAGGAAAGTTTTTTGTTAAGCTAATAGTTAATAACTTATCCGATAAGGGCTTCGTTTTTATAAAGGGCTAAAAGCAAAATAATAACCCTTTCCTTTTTTTTAAGCGTATACCTTTACCCGAAGAATATTATAATAAGGGAAAATAAAAATAAAAACAGGAGCCATTTTTAGTAGAAGATAACTTATTGCCTTAGCAACAATAACTGAAAGCAGATAAGCCAAGAACCTTACTTATCCAGAAATAATATTCCGAATTAGATTTAAATAAGCTTTATATATCCTTAGGTAATAACTTAAGTAATATTAAACGGAACGTTAAAGTACGGGAAAATAAATACTTATAGGTAAAAGAAAAGGTTAAAAAGTTAAGGCTTTAAAACTGAAAAACCAAAAAGTCGATAATATAATTAAACGAAATAATAATTTAATTCCTAAACGGGTTTTAATTAACGACGTCGCGGAATGCGAATATATAAACAAAAGCGCTTAAGGTATTATAAAGCGCTTAGCCCGAAATACGGGCGAATAATTCGAAAAAAATTTCCGTTACAATGGAAAAAAGTAACGTAAAAGAAATTAACCCTTTAAAAAAAGGCAAAATAAAGCTTAAAAGGTAATTTATTAAAAAACCCGACCTTTTTAAAAAAATGAAAAATGAAAAAGTAAAGCTATTTAAAGAAAAAAGTATAATACGTAACGACCTTAATAATTTAAATAATTTTTCGTTTTTATCTTTATTTTTAGATTTATCTTAAGTTTTTTTAAAAAAGCGTAACAAAAAACGTAATAATTCCCTTAATAATTTATCCGGTTTTTTTAGCAGTTTAAACAGCTTTAACGGGATAGGTATACGCTTAAAGGAAAAAAAGTCCAATAATAAAGATAGCAAGCTTCGTTAAAAACGTTTTAATTTTATGCTGGATAAGGAGAATTACTTACTTAGTTGGGTTAATTAAAAGCTTTAAAATAACACGTTAAATCTTATACTTAAAAAGATTAGCTATAAAAAAGGTATAAAGCTGAAATAATTAAATTAGCTACGTTTCGCTAAAGCCATTACCAAAACCTGTAAAAGGGCGCCCCTTAAGTTAATTATAAATATTAAAAAAGAAACGAAAATATTAAGGACCTTCCAGAAAATTTATGCCGTAATAAGCAAAACCAGGCAAAAATCCCTTTAGGAGAAATTAAGCAAGATTATATACGACGGTAAAAACCTAATATAATTTACTACCAAATTTTAGAAGCTTTTTCGGAAAGTTAAAGGCTGTGGTATAAAGCTCGGAACCGAGAAATATATTACCATGTTCCTTACTACTATAAAGGACCGCGCTGGCAGCTGGTATAAAACGATACAATTAGTACTGCACTAAACGGACTATTCCTTCCAGCAATTAATTAACGATTTTAATAACGAATTCCATAACCGTTTTGGTAACAAAAAAAAACGGAAAATCCCATAACGCCTAAAAAAATAAGGGCAAGGGTAATAATAATAACAAAGATAATAAACCCGCATAAAATAAGAACAGAAATCCCCTTTGCTTTAATTACGGCAAATATAAGCACCTAGCTAAAAATTATCCTAAACCCTAAAAAAAAAGAACGGTAAAGGAAAGAAAGGTAAGAAAGGCTAATATTAAGGAAGTAACAATAGCAATAACAATCGAAGTAACAGCTCTCGCGATACCTAAGGAAGTGGTTAAGGCGAAAAACAATTTATCCCTAAAGGCCTAAAGGACGTATATCGCTTTAATGGAGAAATATTTAGCACCTAAGCCGATAATCAGCAGTTTCAGGACCTAATACAGTAATATAATAAAATATTATAGGAATTAGCTATAAGGCCTTTAATGGCTAAATGCCTTAAAGTAACTATCGGAAAGGTAGTTATAACAATCAAATACGTTAAAGTTATAGCAAACGGATATGTTAAAGCTTTAATAATTAAGATCCTTAAAACAATTGTTATAAAAAGCGTTATATTTTTTTATGTTTATTTATCCATAACTAACGATAAAAACAAGTTATTTTAGAATTTAAGAACGAACGTTAATATTACGAATAATATTAAAGATTTCCAAAAGAATATTATCTTAAATATAAAGTCTAAGGGTATTTATATTATGATAAGTAATGGGCTAATGCTGGCCATTTCCGTTAGAATAATGAAATGGGCCTTAAAAGGTTCTTGAGGAAAAAAAAACGAAACCTTGGTAAAATATACGTTATATATTAATAATTTCCCTTTAAAGGTATTTTTTGGAGAAATATATTATAAAAAAGAAGGTTATTTAAATAAAAATGCCTTAATAAACCTTAATAGGTTTTAGTTAATAACGATTAACGTATTTCGGAAAGGCTTTTTTTTATGGTTTTATGGAAAGCCGGAGCTTATTATTAAGGTTCCGAAGTTTACGAACGACGAGAATTAATAATAGGGCTACGGGTTGGAAAAGGTATTCGGTAAGGAAGACGGCGATAACCTAAAGCGAATGCTTATAAGCGTTTTTAAGGATGGAAAGGTTTTTATGATAAACGAAATTATGAAAAAACTTATCCTTTGATACTGCCGCTTTTATTACCTTAGCATTAAACGATTAATTTAAATTATTAAAAGGTTTACGGGAATCGATATAAACCCCGAAGATATGGAATTATTTTTTTATATAGCGTATAACAAAGGTAAAATATGGAAAATATTATTTATAAACCTTTAAAAACGAAAACTATACGTAAAAAAGATTATTTAATATAATATAAAATCCGTTAAACCTATTAATATTAAGAACAAAACCTATTACGGCCTTATTATAAACGCCCTTTTGCGTTATAAAGAATATTATTTATTTAAAACCAAAAACGAAGTTTAATAAAACTTATATGCATATATTATACGAATAATTAAACGTTTAAAGACGATTTTTTCCGATATAAAAGATCGAAATAAAAAAGTATAAATCTTACGTTTGGACGGCGGTAAGGAATTCGGTATAATAATTATTAAAAATTTCTGCGTTATAAAAGGTATTAAGTTAATGATTTCCAGCTTATATAACCAATATCAGAATGGAGTTGCGGAAAAAGGTATTTATTTTTTGCAAAACGAGGCGTATATAATTTTCGCGTAAATAAAAATCCTTATATGTTTTTAGGATTTCGTTATAAAGGTTATAACGTATACGATTAATAAGATTAAATAGTTTACAGTAAATAACATAATATTAATCGAATGCTTTAAAAAGGTATTTAATTTTAAAAGATAATTATATAAGCTTAATAATAATTATTTCCGTATTTTTAATAGCAGATATACGGTCTTAATCGATAAAAATTATAAAATTAAATTAAAAAAATTAAAAGCCCGAAAAGTTAAAAGGATGTTATTAGGTTACGAAAGGACTTATAATTATAAAGTATGATTATTAAAAGGCGGTAAAGTACTTATTACGCCGTACGTTATAATTTATAAAGATTTAAAAAAACCAGGGTAACTTTTAAACCTCAAGGATATTATCCGATCGTTTCCGTAATTAATATAAAAGCGTTTAAAATACCGTTAGAAATAGGGCGTTAAAATGAAAAATAAGGACCATAACGTCGTTTTAAAGGATGATACGGATAAAGAAACTAAGAAGGTTAAACGTAAAAAAGGGCGTTCGAAAAAAACGGTTCCTAAGTTATATACTTTAAAGGTTTTAGATAAAGCCTTAGAATTAATGCGTAAACTAAAGCTAGCTTTAACCTAAAAAGGCGATAATTACGGTTTATATACTTTTTATTTTAACCCGTTAAGTAACGACGAAAACTTTTTTAGTAATTCCGGAGATGCCGAACGGGCTATCCGGAACGTTTACAAGTACTAATAGATAGTTAATATATTAAAAAATAAATACGATGGCATATTTAAAAATTCGGAAGATATTAATTTAAGTAAGTTATCCATTATTTATAGGTTATTTATAGTAACAGACGACGGCCCGTCCTTAAAAGAAGTTATGAAAGGTTTAAAGCGAAAGATATAATTTAAAGTAATTTTTACGGAAATTAAGGAGAACTTTTTACGTAAAACCTTTAATTTTATACCTTTCGATAAAGGCCGTACCTGCGGATACCTTATTAATATTAAATGGGTATTAAGGAAGAAATATATGTTATAAAAGAGTTAAATAAGTTTAAGGTCTGTATTTACGTAAAGGGTTTTATATAACAAAAAGGAATAAATTATAATAAAACCGTAACGAATACCGTAAAAGTTATGCATTAAAGGATTTTGATAACTTTATCTGCCTATTTGGGTTGGCATATTTTCTAGATTAACCTTATTGTTACGTATTTAAATGGAAATTTGAAAAAAGATATTTATATAAAACAGTTCCTTATGTTAAAGGAATATTTCGATACGTACTCGGAGAATAAATAAAAGTACCAGTTTTCCCTTAAAAAGGTTATTAAGTTAATAAACCCTTTATACGGCTTAAAGCAGGCTAAAGCTACTTGGCAAGAAAAAATTAAAGGGATATTTACGAAGCTAGGCTTTTATCCGTTAATTTCAGATGATACGATTTACTTTAACCTTAAGACTGGAAATGTTATCGCTTTATACGTTAATAATTTCCTGCTTTTCGGAACCAATAAATAATACCTTAAAAACGTTGCTAAGGAAATCGCTAAGGACGTTCTTATTAAGGACTTAGGAAATGCGGATTGGTACCTAAGCGTACGAATTATCCGTTCTTCGTTAACTGGCAACGTTAGGCTAGATTAATAGCAGTATACCAAGAAATTATTAAAGTTAATTAAGCTAAACGAAATACGAAAAAACTTACGTTATTTATTAAGGATTACTTAAAGCATGCTATAAAATACGATAATAAGGTTAACAAAAAAAATATATTCGAATATGTAAGTTTAGTAAAAAAGTTCAACTTTTTCAGTTATATTAGTAAACCGGATATAACGTTTGCAACGTTAACTTGGGCTACATTTATGAGTAATCCGTTACCTAAATATCGGGAATATATTAAAAAATTATTACGTTACCTAAACGGTATAACAAACTTATCTTTTCGGTATCGGAAATTAAAATAAAACTATCCGTACCGGAAATATAACGACTTAAGGTTATTCGGAACAGTAGATATAAGTTTTACGGATAATAGCGAATCAGTAAAATCCATAATTAGATATATATTCTTTATAGCTAAAACGCCCGTATCTTAAATTTTAAAGTTACAAGGCGTTATTACGAAATGTACCACGGAAGCAAAATACGTAAAAGCAGGAATAGTTATAATAAAGGTAGTAGGGATCAGAAATTTCTTGACAGAATTAAAGCTTATACCTAAAAGTCTTATTCCCATCCTGGAAGACAATATAGGGGCCCTAAAGTAGGTAAAAGAGACGTAAATGTCGAAAAAAAAAACGTTACATCAAAATTAAGTACCATTACGTCCGTTAGGAAGTTTATACAAAAAATATCAGCTTTTAATACGTAAAGAATAAAAATAACCCTGCCGATAATTTTACGAAGCCACTTAACAGGGCAAACTTTAAGCGGTTTATACGGAACTTGGGACTTAAGAAAATTGAAAATTGATGTACAGAAATTAGGGTTCAATCCCCGTATAGATTGGTTGTTTTTAGATTTGTTTTTGGACTTTTCCAGCCATGGTCATGTAACGAACCTGTTATACATCCACCTGGAAGTATGAGCAGTATCCGAAATGGGGTCTTGATTTGCAGGTAACAATAGGGCGAGGAATGATTTATTAGGGGTTTGTTCGTTAAAAAGATTTAAAAACTTCTTTTTTAATTGGAAAACGGTGCAGTTGTCTTCAGTTAAAAGCTTAGATTGATAATTAAAGAGCGAAACTATCCAGGTGTTATTTATATGGGAGACCGGTTCGTTATATATTTAATTATCTTTTAATAAGTATGTCGTGGATTTATATGATTTATGTAATTTAGTCCCAAATTATCTAGATTACTTAGATTATTTAAGGGTTAAACTTTTTAGCCGATTTTTAGCCGTAGCGTATTCCCGCGTTAAGCTTTAAAGGTAAAACCTTAAGACGAAAATACTATTTTTGTAATATTATTTCCCCTTTTTAAGGATTTTTATCCCAAAGATAAAAATAATAAATCGTCGTTTTTTTCCGAACCTACTTCTGGACTTGGTTAACCTTTATTATATTAGGCCGTATTAAGAAATAAAAAAGAAAGTTTCGTTTAAACTAACGCGATTTTCGGGATAATCGTACTAACTTAATTAAAAAATTTGGTATTAAGGCTTTCCCGTATTCTTATTATGTTCGACTTGGCGAAGCCGAATGTTTTTACGTTTTGGAGTACTTAAGTTGTAACAATTACATTTGTCGCCAACGTTTTTTTTGCGACGTTTTGACCATGAATTCCTTAAAAAAGATGAACGAAATATAGGAACGTTTTTAAAAGGAACAGCGGAAAGTTAAAAACAGTTTTTTGGCGTATTAAAAAATAGCGAAAAAGGAACTGGACGAATTAAGGCGTTACCAAAATAAAAAATCGAAGAAATTTATTAGAAAATTAAAACGCTTACGTTTTTAACAAGATCTCCTTAAGAAACGAATATTAAAAATGTTAAAGGAAAGTTTAAAGTTGAATTAATTGGAAAAACGGGAAAGAATAAAAAAAAAAAGGCGATAGGTGGAAATAAAACAGGTACAGCTTGCTTTCGAGATAAATGCCATAACAAAAGCGTTTACTTCCTTCGATTGGAACGCCGTAAGGTTGGATTTAAGTAGGGAACTTTTGTCGCCTGCGACTTTGGCTACGCTGGAGACGGTCAGTTAGGATTCTGCCGGTAGAACGTCTTAACCAGGTTTATTACATTCGTTAGGTGGTTAAATAATTTCTAAGTATTTTCTTCGTATAAATATCCTTTCCATTTGATTAGGTACTGGATCTTGTTTTTGATTATTCTGGAATCCAGTATTCGTTTAATTTCGTATTTATTATTATCTTTTTTAATTTCCAGATTTATTTTTAACGGGGCGTTTTTAGGTGCTAATTTAAGCAAGGAAATGTGGAAAATAAAATGTATTTTCATTATTTTGGGTAATAACAGTCGGTAATTAGTTTTGGAAATAACCTTATTAATTTTAAACGAATTAAGTTTCTTAAAATCAAACTTATTACTGGGCCTTTTGGTTTTAATTTGTAAAATATTCGACGTTACGTTTTGTTTTTAACGTAATAAGTAAACCTTATTTTTTTTCGCTAAAATTAATCCCTTAATTCTTTTTTTATTATAATATTAGGCCATTTTTTACTAAAAAAACGTAATTCGGTTTATAATCGGGCTTATATTACCTTAATTTTAATTACCATTATTTTTGTTCGGGGAGCTATAGTAGTAAGTGCAGAAGCTTTATACGTCGATTAGTCTGGTCATTAAATTACTGCTTTATATCCGTATACAGCTATATAAAGGAATATGCCTATATTTTTATTGGTAAACGTATTATAAGCCATTTATACTAATAACAGTAGTTTTATTTAATTATTTTGCTGGTAATTAATATAGTTTTAGAAATATTATTCCAAGGTTTGGTTTAATCGTTCCGTTTAACCGTTTATTTAAAGGTGATAAGTTATCAAGAATTTAAGCTTAACGCTTATTTGTTTAAAAAAGTTAATGCTAAACTTGGATATAAAGAGCTTATCTTAATTAAAAATGATTTTTTTTGGTATTCCATATTTGTTAAGGTAATGTCGGATAAATATATAAGCTAGTTGTTTTACCGTTGCGGTTTTTTTAAAAGGTAGGAAATATTTATATTTGGTAAGTTTATTAACGATTACTTAGATTCCGTCGTATTCGATTCCGGTAATTAGGTTTTTAAATAGGTGAAGGTTAATGATGAAATTTTAAGTTATGGTGTTTTATACCTTGTTAGGAATGTCGGTAAGTTGCAGTAGCCCGTAGGGCTTATGGCGTGCTGTTTTAGCTTTGTTGCAAACGTTGCAATTTTTGATAATCTTTTTGATTATTCGGCGTAGTTCTGGGAAGTCGTATTTCTTCTGTAATTGTTGGGTGGTTTTGAAAATTTTTTAATATTTATATAATAAGTTTTCGTAGAATTTTTTTACAAATTGTTTCTATTGGTTTTTGGGAACATAAATTTTGCCGTAGTATAACAACTAACTTTTTAGCTATCCTTTTAACTATTAAATCTCTTTTTTTTTATTTGTGTCGTAAGAATTTCGAAACTTTGTTAAAAGTTCTAGGGTTGGTTTTTTTAGGATTTCGCATAACCGTACAATGTTATTTTTGTTATATTGTAATATTTACATACTTCGTTTAAAAACTTTCGGATCATAATCGCCTTTACGACTAAAAATATCCGCCTAAATATTCTCCTTTTTTTTAATATGATGTATTTTAAAGTTAAATCTTAATAGGAAAATTATTTAAATCTCGTATCGTTTGTTTAGTTCCTAAGCTTTTATAAATCGAATAAGGTTTTTATAATCGGAGTAAATATTAAAAGGTTTTTTGGTTTTATTAAGGAAAGGTTCTTATTTTTTAAAAGCGTTAATAATTATTAGTAATTCTTTATTATAAATCGGATATCTAAATTTTGCATTTCGGAATACTTTCGAATAATAAGTTACTAGGTACCATTTGTCGTTATCCTTTAGTTATTTTAAGACGACACTTAATACGTAATCCGAAACGTCTATTTTTAGGCGTTTTTTTTTTGTTTGCGTTAAATAATTTTATTATAAATTTATTAATAATTACGTCCTTCAAAATCTGGAATACCTTTTTTGCATTTTTTGGAAGCTTAAACTTCTTATTAACGTACTTTTTGGTAGTAAATTTCGTTAATGGTTTAATTATGTTTCCGTATCCCTTAATTAAGTTTCGTACGTATTCCGTAAATCCGAAAATCTGTCGGATATTAATAATAGTCGCTTTATTAAGGATAGGCTAATCCTTAACTGCTTTTATTTTAAAGCGTTAAATCTAAATTTGGCCAAGGGTAAATATATATCCTAGAAAGTTTAGTTTTTATATATGCCATACGTTTTTGGCTGGGTTAACTCGGATGTTCGCCTTATCCAAAATTTGGAATATTTAAATTATATACTATTTATGTTCTTCCAAAGTTTCGGAATAAATAAGAATATCGTCAAGGTAAACGAATACGGTTTTATCTAGGAATTTTCGTAAAATGGTTATAACCAGGCGTTAGAAACTGGCGGGAGCATTAGTAAGTTTTATAGGTATTATTCGGTACTTATAAAGTCTATATATCGTTTTAAATACCGTCTTTTATTCTTTTCCTTAAGCTATTTAGATATAGTAATAACCGTTTCGAAGATTAAGTATAATAAATTATTTAATTTTGTTAGCATTTTTTTTTAACATGTTTATAAGGGTTAAGGGGTATCCATTTTTGATTATGATATTATTTAACTGTTTATAGTTAATAATTTTTTTAAAAATTAGGTCTCCGTTTTCGTCAATTTTTTACTTTCCGTTTTTAGTTTTTAGTACTATAAGAACGGGGTATTTAGCAGGAAAGTTAAAAAGTTAGATATATTTTTTTTAAATTAAGTTAAATGGTTTTTTATAAAGCTTTTAACTTTTTAAGGTTTATATAACAAATTTTATAAAGTTTAGGATAATGTTCTTTTTTGATGGGTATTTGGTAATCCTATTAACCATATAGTAATAACTCGTAGTTTTTTTTGTCCTTAAATAATTTTTTAAATCTTCGATATTTAGGTGGTATTATTTCGGCTTAATTTAATATTTATACTTTTTTGATAATATAGCAGATTTCCTGTTTATCTTTTTTAGGTGGTTTTTTATTGCTTTTTTAAAAAAATATTTGGTATTTTTAGTTAATATATGGATTGTTGGTTTTAAATTATGGCATTCTTAAAATAATATCGTATCCAGAAATATCGGCAATATTTAATAAGATTCGTTTTTAATATTTTTAGATTTAAACGGGAAATTTTTTAATTTTTCGTAAAATTAGTCCGTTTTTATATTTGGATAAATTTCCGTTTATTATTCGTAATTTGTAAGATTTTAATTTATACCTTTAAAGAATTTAATGTTTTTCTGTTACCGTAAAAAAGATAAAGTTATTTTCGGCTTTTAAATTAATTATGGCTTTAAATATGTTATTTTTGTATTAAAGTGGAATTTTAATTTGGCTGCGTAATTTTTTTGCCGCCTTGTATAAGGTTTTGTAAATTGGGGCTTTTTGATACCTTACTTTCGAAGGCCTTTGGCGTTTTTTAATTTGTGATGGTATTTAACCTAAGAAAATCTTTATTCGCATACCTTTCGAATAACGTATTTGGTATATTAATTATTTTTGTATTTAAATTATGTTTTTTTGCTATATTTACATTCGGAGATAATTATTTTTTTCGAGTTTAATTTTTGATTTTATATTTTTCGAATTATCGGGTTAAAAATGTAAACTTTTAAAAAAGGTATTTTTATATTTAGAAGTTCGTATTAGATATAAAGCATTAAGGAATAACATAAATATCCTTACGATATAGCCTTTTAGCTTTATTTTAATTCGGGATGTAGGTAACAAAATTTAGGGTATTTTGGTTATCGGGAAGTTTCTATATATTTATATTCGTTATTTGGTTTTATGGATGTTTTTTCGTTTTATCCAGGCCAAAAGTTGTTATTTTTTTTAGCTTTAAAATGTACGAAACAATCGTCGACGTAACAAGCGGTAAAATGCAACGATTTATGCTAGTTTTCTCGTGGTTTAATATATACCGTATATTCGGAAAGCTTATAAAGTTCCGGGGATAACTGTCCATAATTATTAGCGTTAGGTCGGAATTAACCGTTTTTATCGTACATTTTATATTAAAATATATTAAGATAATAAAAATATCTTAACCTTATAATTATCTTAAAGGCTATTTATTTAAGGTAATATTTATAGGTTTTAGCTTTAAAGTCTTAATAAATAGGGTAATCCTTATATTTTAGGATGTCGTTTTGGATTTAAGTGGTGGTGGTAATAGTAAATTCTGGCTGGAAGGAAATCGAATTAACTTTTTTTTTTTTTTTTTTTTTTTTTTTTTTTTGTTTTTT
>QJNU01001120.1:0-12431 GCA_004154915.1 Monosporascus ibericus | reverse complement strand
TTTTTTTTTTTTTTTTTTTTTTTTTTTTTTTTTTTTTTTCTTTTTTTCTTTTTTTCTTTTTTTCTTTTTTTCTTTTTTCTTTTTTTCTTTTTTTCTTTTTTCTTTTTTTCTTTTTTTTTCTTTTTATATATTACCCTTTTATTTTAATTTAAATAATCCTTTTACCTTTTTTAATACTTTATATTTATATCGATATAAATTATTCGTTTTAAATTCCCCTTATATTACCCGCTTTATTATTTAATTTACTTTACTACTTTTCTCTTTTTTATTTAACCTATCCTTTTTCGTTAATTTTATCCCGATTTTATTATACCTTTTATTTTTTACCGCCTTTATTTTTACCAACTTTCGTATTAATAACCCCTTATATTAACACTTTTATTTTATAAAACGGAACACCTCCCTTTCCCCTTTTATTCTTTCCTATAAATTGCATACCGCCTTAAGTAATATACATTAAAAGCACCCGCTATATTTCGCCAGTTTTTTCCTTTTTAAAATACCCTCTTTTATGCCATTCTTTACCTTTAGCGCCTAATCCTATTCTACTTCCCTACGCGTTTAATATCTTTCCGCTAAATATATAAACTACTTTTTACCGTTTTCCGCATCCCTTTTTACTTTTTCCTTAAGCTTATAAAAAAAATAATATCTTTTTACTTTTTTTAATATCCCGACAAACTCGTTCCGTATTTATTACTTATCCATCCTTTTTATTTCTATTATTGCCCGCGTTTATATTACCTTTCGCCTTTTCCTTTTTGTTAACTTTATCGTTAATAACTTCTTTTTAACATTATCCTTATTCGACCTTTTTTTTTTATTATCAACCTCGAATTACCCCTTAAACTCCTCTTATTTACTGCAAAAATTACATAAAACCTCTCCACCGTCGCCCTTTTCCTTCCCTTTTTTCCCTTCCCCCTTATCATATCTTACTCGATCCATCCGCCTATCCATTACTTCGTTTAATACCACTTTTCGATACCGCCCCCTTTTTACCAAATTAATTATCGTTTGTTTTCGTACCTCCATTTACTTCCTCCTTCCCTTATACTAACGCTCTTCTTTTTTTTTCTTACGTCTTAACTCCCGCGTACTTTCCATTCTTATCCCGCCCGCCTTTTTCATTATCCGTTCCACAATTACCGCTTCGCTCTTTTTTCCGTTACGCCTTACCCGTCCGCTTTATTACATATAATCCCGCAATAACCTCGGCGATCCCACATAAACAACCCCCTTAATATCCGGTATATTTAATCCGGCTCCTAACGCGTTTGTCGCCGCCATAACCCGCCCGCTCGCTTCCGTTATCCACTCCCGTAATATCTTTACCTTTTGCCGCACCATCCTTATTTTGCTATAATACGCCGCGTACTGTAATCTCGCCGCTATCCGCTTAACCTGTTCGATATTGCCGTATATAATCACTTTGCTTACCGCGTACTTTTTCAACAACCTTTAAACTTCCTCCTTTACCGTTTTTTCCAAGCAACCCTACCTTTCCTCTTCCTTATTTTCGCCCCCTTTTTATATACCCCGGACCCTATACCCTATATTCTTTCGTCTGGTCCCTAACCGAAATATTACCACCTTATCCGCGTTTAGCTTTACCGTTCGGTAAAACATCTTCTCGTCCCTCGGCGCTAACGTTGCTATTAAGAATACGAGCTATACTACCGTCTCCGCCAGCACCTCTCCCAGCTTCAAAAAGTCCTGCCGAAACCGGTTGTTATCCCCGAGCGAATTTAACATCATATAACATTCGTCCACCACGATACGGTCCAGCCGCCCGTCCGACTTCAACCTTTACAGAAACCTTTAAAAACCTTTCGTCACCGCCAACTCCGGCGTTACGAACACCATCGACGCTCCGCTGCTTATCGGCTTCAGTAACGTCCACACGTACGTCCGGATCCGGTATTCCTCGTACCGCCGCTACATATCCTCCCGTAACGCCACCAACGGCACTACCACCACCGTCACCCCGTCCCCCCCGCAGTATGCCGGCAACATAAACGACAAACTTTTCCCCCCTCCCGTACTTACCACTTGCACGATCGGCGTATAACCCCGGTAAATCGCCCGAATTACCGATTCTTGCTTATCCCGGAACTTAACTTTTTCTTTCCCCATTATTTATCTCAGTTCCGCCTCCAGATTTATCTTCGTCAACCGCCGTAACCGTTTCACCCACGCCTGCACCAATACTTCCTAATATGGCTCCGGTCGCTTCTTACCGATAATTATCCCTTACGTATACCCCAGCCCGAAAAATCGGTACCATATTAAGCTGGCCTTTCGGAATTCGTCTTGCCGTTTCGATATCCCCATAAACCCTTCCTATAATTCCCGCGCGTAAATTACCCCCGTTACATAAGATAAATAGCCCGCCTGGAAATCCATAATATAATCGTCCGCGTTTATATCCAAACCCTTTCCGTCTTCCGCGCTTTACGGTAAAACTTTTATTAAATACCGCCGCATAATCGCAATAACAATATACCTCCAAGCGCTAATATTCATCTTTACCCCTTTAAACCGCATAAAATATTCCTAAAGCAACTAACGTATTTAATACGCGTTTTAAATCCTATACTTACCGATACGTCACCCCTTTTCGCATAGTTCGTCTTCGTCTTTATCGCTATCACCCTAGGATTCGGATTACCGGCTTCCGTTATTTTCATCGTTATCAAACGTCCACCCATCCTTTCCCTTACTTTCCGTACCTTTCTGCTCGCCTCCTTCCGCGTACCCAAATACTACATAACTGCCCTATAAAAACGGACTTCGTTCGTTCGCCCTCTGGACGTACCCTTAGACGTCCTGCCAAAACGGTAATACCAACCATAAATATTACATCACGAACTCCCTTACCTTTCGTAATAAAAACCGGTAAATCACCTTAAGCATTTATCTCCGCCAAAACCCTTTATGGTACCCTACTACGAAACATACCATCCCTTAATAAATGAATAAGTTCCGTACCTTTTTTTGTTTTGTGTTGGCGATACGTAACCCCAAGATTTCCGGGCTTCGTCCGGGCTACCCTCCTAGCATATACATTAATATTAATAGCCGCCTACGGAAATCCTCGACCATCGTTTTATACTTCTTTACCGTCCTTTTTTTATATACCCTTTCCCCCTTTTATAGCTACTTTTTTTTCAGCCGCCCGTTTCCGCGTATCCTATCGAACAACCAAATCGACCCGTTAACCGCCCATCCGTTACGGTCGTCCGTCAGAAACGAATAACCCAATCGGTCGTCCGCAACGTTATCTTAAAACCCGTCCCAGTCGATCGGCGGCACCTCTTCGCCAACCCTCCCCAATTTGTCCTTTTATTCTAAAAATAACATCCGGCGTAATAACTGCTGTATTTCTTCCACCAGCGCATATACTATATCCTTTAACGCCGGTAGTTTAATCCGGATTTGGTTATACTGTAGTTCGTTTCCTTTCCAATTTACGTTACCTTCCGCCGCTATAGTATAAATAATTTTTAATTCGTAACTGTACGATTCGAAAATCCAATCCATCGGCGTCGGTAACGTTCCATCCGCTGCCGGCGTAACTGTTATGAATCGGTTAACTTTTTGCCGTATAACCTAAAAAAGCCCCGGATAACGTTTTCGTACTTCTTTTTCGGTAATACCCGCCTTTTTTTGCTTGTCGGTTACCTATTCCTATAGCTCGATTATCGACTGGCTAACTATTAACATTCGCAAAACCTTAATTATCGCTAAGTAACATATCGTATAATTTTCCGTACTAACCTAGCCGTTATCCTTTCGGCTCCTTATTACCGCCAGCCCATTAATTACGACGTTCGAATAATACGAACTTTTAAGCGGATAGTCGAATATGGCCATAACCAAATCTAAACATAACCGGTCCAAACGAACAACCGTATTATCGTTAACGTCGCCGTTTTCGTAATATCTAGTTAACATTTCGAACCCGTTAAATAATTCTTTTTGCCGAATCGTCAGTACGTAAACGGGGCGATCGTTATCGTTTTATTGTTACGTTTATTACAAATATAATAATAATTACCCGACGAAACCGGTATAACGTTATAATTCGTTTGCTTTTATATTACCGACGAATAAAACGTTCGGCTTGGTATAATTTTTGTAATTAATTTCGAATAATACAGTTATTCCGGGTTTAAACGAATACGTTTACGTTTTAACATAATCTACGACCTGCCGGTAGCTGCTTATTATAACCCGGAACGTCCGTTTTTTTTCGTTTACTAGCCGAAACGTTTCTTTAAGCCGTTTTAGATTTAAGTTGGTTAAATACTTATGTTATTTTACTCGGCCGAGTTACGGGTTTAGCTTTAGCTTTTTATTTGTAACGATATAAGTTTTAATTAACGTATTTTTAAAGATTTTTCGTTATTACTTGCTAGCCTATAACGTTTTGGAACTTGGCGTCTTGGCCGGCGACCGGATCGGTAACGAGACGCGTCGTGGTATTTACGGGCTGGAGCTTCCTTATATGTCCATCGGGCTGGTTAATGTGCCCGGTAAGCTTCCTGCCGGTTCGTTTCGTTCGACCTTAAATTAACGGCTGGCTTGCCGCGACCGGAAAAACCTTTAATACCGTACATGCTTCCGTTACGGAAGCTCTGGCCGTAAGCCGGCGTATTTCTTTTGCCTTTTACGTTTCCGGTTATTTTTTTACCTATCTATTTTCCGGCAATGTTCCTGGATCTTTTTAATGTGGCGCGTAATATACGGGTATTGGTTGCAGCTTAACCTGTCCGTAATTAAGGTTTTTAAGAATGGAATTACTGTTATAATTGGCGGCGGAAACTAAAAATTAAGTAATTTTTACTGCGTACGGATTATATTCGGAAAAGCCTGCATTATTATAGCAATCTTTTTCCGCTTTGCGGTTCGTAATTACTTATGTAAAGAATTGCTTAAATAATTTTGTACTTTATTTATAACGTAATTATAACGGCAGATCCTGCATATAATAACGGAATACGTTAATAAGTAAGTAAACGGTCCAATTATATTTATAATAGCTAAATAATTCGCATAACTTAAATAATAATAACAGATAAGTAATTAGTTATAATTTAACCTGTTTATACGTAATTAATTTAATCTTTACCGATTTTAAGTTTTTGGCCGTACTTTAAATCCCGACAAAATAGGACGCGTCATATGGTTTAAGCGTTCGTAAAGAATAATTTAATTTAATTCTTAAGCCTTTTTGCTGAAAGTCGATTTTAAATGCGGTATAGTTAATTGCAGCCTTATGGGCCATATGCGAAAGATCTTTTTACCTTCGTTTTGGTTATTAACCTTATATCCGGTATAGTTAATATTAACAAATATATCTTATTAAAAGTTACTTATAAAACTTAATAGTAATATTATTTATTTATTTAAACATTTATAATTATAAGATTGCAAATAGTATGTCGCATATTTATAAATTAAATATATTAATTAAAACGAGCAAATTATATTAATAAACGCGAAAAAACCGTATCCTTTTTTCCTAACGAAAAAACCGCATCCTTTATATTTTTTGAAAGTTTAAACGTTTATATTAAAAAGGAAGGAATTAATTAAAAAGGATAAAAAGGAACCTTAGGTAAGGTACGGAAAGGTTTAAGGAATAGGTTCCTTTCGGGGTAAGTACGATGGACCGGTTATATTCCTAGAATATATTTATAATGTTCTTTTTTTTCTTTTTTTTTACCGATTTTTTCTTTTTTTGTCTTTTTTTTTCTTTTTTTTTTCTTTTTTTTTTTCCTTCTTTTTCCTTTTCATTTTTGTTTTTATTATTTATCTTTTTTTTTTATGTATTATGAAAATTATATATTAATATATAAATTATTTCCTTTTTTTTTTAATTATTTTCTGTAATAATATTCTGTATTATATCTTTTTTATTCTTTTAATTGTAAATAATTATATATATATTTTATTTCGTTTTTATTTATTTTATATCGCCCGTTATTTTACCTTTAGTAATTAATTATATAGCTTATAAATCGTAGGGAAATTATACGTATACATAACGAAGTAAAAAGAAAACCCGGGAAGAAATAAAGATAGCGGTTAAAGAAAAGTATTTGCCGGATTATCGGCGACGCGGCCCCCCGTCGAATGATCGGCGTTAGCGCGGTCGGCGACGCCATCGGTTGCGAGGGCTCGATCGGCGACGCGGGTCCGTCTCGGCGAGACTAGGCCCACTCCCTGCTACCTACCGCCTTAAATATCGGGTTAATGGCAAATTCCAGTATCTTAATGGTTTAGTGGTTGGACGCCAAACGCTTAAAAACCTTGGAAACGTAAGTTCGAATCCTATTTAGGCCTTTCCGTTATAAAAAAAAAAAAAAAGTTTCCTATTACTACATAAATTAAAAAAAGTGCAGGTTACCGTAACTGGTCCGCAAAGAAGCTAGTTACGGCAACCTGCACGATAACGGACTTTTATTTTGTACTTTTAATTTTTAAACTTTAAATTTTTATTTTTATTTTTATTTTTTCGTTTTCTTTTTTGTTTCCATATTTATTTTTATTTATATTAATATTTTTATTTTTATTTTTAGTTTTAGTTTTAGTTTTAGTTTTACTTTTGTTTATACCTTAAATTCCTTTTTATTCCTTTTTTTGTTTTCTTTTTCTTTTTTCTTCTCTCCGCCTTTTCTTTTCCTTTTTTTTTCTTTCCCTCTTTTTCTTTTCTTTTTTTTCCCTCTTTTTTTTTCTTTTCCCTTTTTTTTTCCCCTTTTTTCTTTTTTTTCTTTTCTTAATTATACCTTAATATTATTACATTAAACTACTATAACTTTGGCCGTTAATATGGACCTCCATACCGCAAACATCCGTACGATGCTTTACGGCCGTATCGTAACGCAATTCGTATCCTTACCAATAAACGAACGCCGGGTTATCTTTCGTAACCACCTAATGCAGTTTACGCCCGTAATAATCGACAAAGCGGATAATAACGATAACCTTAACCCGGCCATCATATTAGATATTTTTTTATAATAATAACGTTTTATAAACGACGATAACATTAAAAAGCAACCTATAAACGAAGTTTGCAAAAATTATTTTAACATGCGCCTACCTTACTTTCGCAAGTTTATAACCGATATATTTAATAATTATACGATTAAAGTCCCCGTCATTTCTTTAGTAAGAAAAAGTATTACCGTACTAATTAACCTATACGGCTTTATTAACGATTACGGTACGGTAAATAATAAAATACGGCGGCCAAAACGACCCCGAAAACGTTTATTATCGTTACGGAACCGGGAATACCGTTAACGATAAGCCGATAAATAAGTCGGGAAGTTTTTATATAAATTAATTCGCCAACTTCTCACCCGAATTTGGCTAGTCATAATACGGCGACGCGGTTCGCCTAGATACATTTACTACCTTTTAAAAATGCTATTTTCCCGAACTAAAATATATACTCTTACTGCGTCGCAAAGCTTCTTTGGAAATACTTTTAGAATTACCTTATCCGGCCGGGCCGATTATACGCCCCGTAGCATAACGGTATTACCATATCCCGGAACCGACATTCGCTTTTCTTCTTAACCTCCGGGTCCGCCGCCCGGTAAATCTTTTGCGGTTGGTAGCATCGCCAGCAGACGATATACGGCTTTATTTACCGTTTCCTTTCCGCTTTGCGAATTTGGTATGCCTTCTTTTTCGCCTTAATTTAACGTATCCGCCGCGGGCATGCCGTAACGGTATGCTTAAACGCCCTACCCTTTATGCGATAATATAAACAATAACCGCTTAAAACCTTTAGGTTTTTTTCGTATCGGTTAAGTACCTTATCCCGTACGTAATTTTATCGCAGAACTTTGTCGGGCCCGGTAAAGCTTGGCTCCGTTACCGCCGGCCGCGGAAAACGAAATTGAAAAGTATCGGGCCGGGCGACTGTACTTGGCTCCCGGCAGACGCCGTACGGCTTATCCCCTTCCATGTACCACCGCCAGTCGGGCCGTATATCGAAAAACTGGCTTAAAACGCCGCGTAAGTAATGTTATTAAGTAAGGTATAGTTATATCGTTTTTTCGTCTAAATGAAGCTAGCGATCTAACGCCGGCTCCCAGGCGGCACTTAATAGGATAATCGATTCGGCTTTCTTATTATCCCGCCCGGCCCGGCCCGACTTTTAGGAAAAGTCGGTTATCAGTTCCGGCGTGCCGACGTAGATAACCCAGCGTACGTATGGGTAATCGAACCCGGAACCTAATGCCGACGTTGCGACAATCGCCGGCGAGTCTATAACGTTAAGTTACCGTACAATAATTGCATTTTTTTTTTCGTCCGTTCCCGAATCGGCCGTATACGACGGGCAACCGAGGAGGTCGGCGAGCTCGGCAACGAATTCCTTAGTTTGGCAGTACAGGATAATCCTCTCCCGACCGTGCCGGAATAGGTTCGTACGTTTCCGGTAGGAACGTACGAGGCGGGCGGCCCTCTTGTTTAGGGTACCTTCCCCTTTCTTACGCCGAACGACATATCGGATATTCGGCCGGTTGGTAGATTTTTGTACCGTCTGCGGTCGTATAAGCTTATTTTGCTTAATAAAACTTTCCAGCATAACCGGCGGAAGCGTCACCGTTAACCACATCGTTTGCGTCCGGACCTGGCGTACGTACCAGGCCAGGTTGGATATTGACCGCCGGTAACTGCTTGCCGTAATGGTAAGGTGGCATTCGTCGACAACGACCCGCATTAACTGTTGCCGGTCGGCAAGTTTAAGCACGTATTTTAAAAAGCCTTACGTATAGGCCGCCTCGGCCAAAACGATAACGAAAAGCGCCAACCGGCCGGAACCCGGCGTCCATATATACGGCCGGATGCCGACCTTAACAAAACGGGTTAATACGTCCCTTCGGAGGGCTACCGTCGGAAAGATTAAGATAATTGTTATCTTAACGTTATCCAGTACGACGCCTACCATAACGACTAACGTTTTGCTAAAGCCGGTAACAAAAACGATAATAACTTGCTCGGCCGGCTACGGACTTAAAACCGTAAACATAACCGCGCGCTGGCCCGGCACCCGGAAACGCAGGTCGGGGTCGTAATAAAGCTACCGGGCAACTATAAGTAATTCCGCCTCAGTATGGCCGTTTAGCCGGCGGAACCGCGCCTTCTTGCAATTAGGAAGCACCTGCAATTCCGAAACGTTCCGTAATTACTTCCCCGGCAGGTTACGGTTAATATCGAATAATATACGCCAGCTTTCGGAAACCCGGTAGCTACGATAAAATAACGTACTTAAGGTTAACATAATCGTACCGGCGTAAACGTAATTAAAGGTATGAAAACTATGGTTACTTATCTTGGCCAGATGCACGAAATCGAGCTTATCCTCGATCTCTTCCCCTCCCGCCGTATCCTCCGGGTCGAAATTGGCCCGCTCCCTAAGGGCGAACTTCTCCTTAGTAATCAAGGCGGCCACCTGCCGCTACCATGCCGTCTGGAACTACGGCACCTAAACGCGCGCGTACGCCTTACGAAAACAGGCCGAAACCGTCTCGTCCTTTTATACGCGCCCGTCCAGCTTCGACCAGAGGTACGGCGATAGGAACGCGCCTAACGCCTTCTGGCGGAGGAAGATCCGGCGTAACGGCTGGACGTAAGCTAAGAACGTCAGCAGCAAATCCCCGACGGCCTTCGGAAAAAACCGGATATTATCCTTATAAGCGCCCGACTATTCCTGCCCTTTATGGTACTACACGTAAAGCATAACGAACTTCTCCTAAAGGAAAACGTACCGCCGCCGGGCCGTATTACATACCGTAACGGAAAGCAACTCGGGCGCCCGTAACGGCGGGCCGGCCGGAACCTGGCAAAGCAAGATCAGCAATCCCAGAAAATCCTGAACGTAGGTTTCGTATATATCGATCGTTTTCGGGCAGACGATCTTACCGCCGCGGTTTTTATCCCGTAGGAACGCCCGCCGCAGCTTGGCGTTACCCCGGATTTGCCGTAATAAGGCGTATTCGGCGCCGTCGAAAAGCGCCGCGTTTCTGGCGTCGGTAAGCCACGAACCGTCGAAGTCGTCCATGTCAAGGTCGTCGCGGAACTTCCATAACTTTATCGAAACGAAATCCGCGGCCCCGAACAAAAGCTCGTCGTAAAGGATCGAACGGGCCCGGCGGTACTCCGCCGAAGCCAGCTGCAAAACCTGGTCCATCCGTAATTTGACCCCCCGGAATTCGATCGTTTATCCGTCCAAAAACCACCGCGCCTAGCGTTTCGTAATAACATCCTTACTAGCGGCAAACAGGTAAAGCCTTTATTAAAGGATATAACCGAAAGGGGTTTCCGCTAGCTACTGGAAAAACTTCCAATAAAGCTTCCGGAAAAAGTCGGGTACGCGGTCGTCGTCGTCCTGCTCGTAAAAGTACGTATAATCAAAAAGGATTAATTAAGCCGTTTAAGTAAAGGCGGATAAGTTACTATTATAATTCCCGGGCTTTTCTTACGTACCTTAAACCAACCGCTAGGCCTTATCTTTAGCTTTTTTTTTACCGCCCTTCCCCCCTTTTTGGCCGTATACCCTTCGGCTTAACATAACGTAAAAGCTTAATACCGGCGACCTGAACGGTTCGCCCCTTACCCGGTAGTAAATTAAGGCCAGATAAAGCCGCCGAATAACCAGCTTAATCGCAAACTCGGCTTTCTTTCCGTCGCCTTAACGTAAAGCGGCCATAATATCGTCCGTCGCCCGCAACTATATATCGTTAAATACGATAACGTCACGCGGCATAACCTAGTTATTCCGTTCTCGGGTAAAGTAGCTATCCTAACGGTAAATCACGGTAAAAAAGTAAATAAGCAATTACTTTATCTTAGCAAAATACGTTCTTAACGTAAACCCGTTTTTAAAGTAACGAAATCCGGCCGACATACCCGAAATCCCGGCATAAAATTCGTTTAAAATATTAACCCGTTACTGCGTTATCCGCCGGCCGGGCGAGGTATCGTTACATAGCTCGTACGCGTCTTTAAGCATGGCCTCGGCGGCGACGAAAATACGGACCAGGCCGGGGTCCGCTTCGTTATTATCGCCGGCATCGCCGTTAAGCACCCGCTTCGGCGGTAACGCGTACGACGCCTTAATCTCGTCATCCTTTAACCTTCGCAGGTACGCTGGGAACCTTAAAGCCCTAAACTAAGGCACCCTCGCTAACCGGGAACCCTCAAAACCCTGCACGATTTTTACTTACACTTCGGCGTCGTTTTCGGCCCTATACGCATCTTTCTTAAGCTTCCGGAAAAACTTTTACTTTAGCACCGTCAAGGCCGCGCCCGCGCCCGCACCTACGCCGTCCTCCCTTTCCTCCCCGGCGCCTTTTACGACGAAATAATCGATCCGGCCTTTTACCGTAAAGTATGTTTGTAACATACACTTTCGCTAAAGGGGCGCCGCCGCCGTATGGCACCTTACTTTCTTCTGGTACGAAAAAGGCCAATATTTATACATTATCGCGCGGAACCGGCGCGTACAAAACCCATAACCGTCCTACGTGTAATGGTAACCGGCGTAGGTACGAAAGCCGGTAATAAGCTTATAAAGCTTCCCCTTATCGGGCTTTTCCCGCTTAAGTTGCTTTTCCATACGAAGGTTATAACCCCGGAACTTTTAAATCGTCGCCTACAAAACACCGCCTTTTAACCGGTAAAAATCGGTACGTAAATAGCTATCCTAGCTAAAATCCCTAAGTACGAAACAAATCGCATATATACGGCAAACAATAACGCCGTAATCCGGGTTATACGGAAAACTATCCCCTGCCGCTACCGCCGTCATTGCCATTTCCCGTCCCTTCTTTCCCCTCTTTTCCCTTTCTTTTTTTCTTACCCTTCCTTCCGCCTCCTCTCTTTTTTTACTTCTCCCTTCCTTCCCCTTTCCCGGCAGGTCGGTTTCCCGTTACGTAGCTTCCGCTACGTATAGGAAAGCGGGGAACGGTATTACCCGGAAGTAAAAACCGGAAATAAACGTTAATCGGCAGTTAACGGCAAGCTTCCGGATATCGGAGGTTAATAACTAATAGGTAAAACAAAACTTTCTTTTTTACATAAAGTAATAAAAAGGTCGTAAAACATATTCTTTTTTCTTTCTTTTCTTTATATATTCTTCTTTCTTCTCCTTTCTCCCTTCTTTTTTTCTTTTTTCTTCTTTTTTTTTAAAACCCTTTTTATTTTTACTTACTTTATAATTTAACTTTTACGCGCGCTATCGTGTTCTACCGCGTTTTAACCTTAACCGCCTACGTCTTTTTAATCTTAAACCCTTATACCTGGCCAATCAGCCGCGCCGCCGTGGGGGGGGGGGGGGGGGGGGGGGGGGGGGGGGGGGGGGGGGGGGGGGGGGGGGGGGGGGGGGGGGGGGGGGGGGGGGG
>QJNU01001119.1:0-12468 GCA_004154915.1 Monosporascus ibericus | reverse complement strand
TGGAAACGCCTTACTGAAAGAGGTTTAGTGAGGGGTTGGAATTTTTAAGCTAACGGCGGGGAATCTTATTAAAAAGGTTTAGCGCGGGGCTTGCTTTGGGCTTACCCTGTACTAAGCCTTTTTAAGACATTTTTAATTGCTATTACGTATAGTAAACTTTTTCGAAGTCGTTCAAAGTAATCAGTTTTAAATATATCGGACTTCAAAGCGAGATGTAATAACAACCAAAAGGTTGCCAAAAGGCGGCTATATATCATTATATAACCCTTGTTAAGGGCTACATAACGGTACCGGATGCATCTTTATAACTGTTATATTGGCGAAGTTATTAAAGAATTCGTATGGTATAATCGCTAAACTGTTACTCATAGACTTGTTTCTTATCGAATATAGCAGTTATAAAGGTATACCCGGTATCAAGATGTAGCCCTCGACGAGGACTACGTAACTATATCTAACTGCACGTTCCCAGCCTTTGGGTTATTAAGATACATGGCTTTAAATACCGATATATCTAAAGTTAACGGTTGTGCTGTAAAAAAAAGTGTGATTTAAAGCTAAGTGGGGCTAGGACACTCTGATTCGAAATGGGAGTAAGTTGATGTGGGTGCGAAAAGAGGGTCCGTTTGGCACATCCCTAATAGAATTACCAACTTCGAGTAAAATTCGTTTTTTATAAAAAAAGAAAAAACTCTTTATACAATAATTTGAAATAAAAAGCATTATTAAGCGGGTTATTTAAGTCCTATATATACGACGCTTTATATACAGATCGAATACAAGTTAATATATACAGGGCTTCTTTAAGAAGTGTGGTAAACAAAAATTACAGTTAATATGGTTAAATTACAGTCTAATTAAGAAATGTGCCACCGCAACGCCTTTATGGCTACGACAGCACAACCATCGGTCGCACCATCGTGCACCGCGTCTCCCAACTATATTTTGTATGGGAAAAGCCGGTATATTGATTTTTTCGCGCGTACTAAGTCTCCTGCAAATGCTTGGCTCAACGTAGTAGAGGCTGTAGATTCGCCCAAGGCTACACTGAATCTATCTCTGCATATTTTCTGTGTGAGTTCAAACCTAGGCGTGGGGGAGCTTGTGTTAAACAGTCTGAGACCACGCAAATTGAGTATCCTCGTTGCAGCTTCATTTGTATATTGATTCTGATGATGATAACAGCTAACTGTCTTTCGTCAGGGCAAAAGGGAATTAATCTCCCATACAAATTAGCTGCTACCCCTATGTCCTCCACCCATTAGCGCGACACACGGACCGATTCCTTCCGACCTACAACCACTGTATCCGACACACCCCCTAGTGAGGCCATCGCAGACCTCGTTGGGGCTCACTACTCAAGGATCATCAGTAGATTAGGTCCTTCTGAAGCCGATCGAGATCGCTTCCTGTCAGGAACTCCTGCGTCACCTTACGCTCCAACCGACGTGCCATGATCTGTCAGATAAGTAGCGCAATAAGTGCGCTCTTATCAATACAGTCTTTTGGTGCAGTGGCTACGTGACAATTAAGAGTCTCATTCGCTCAATTCGCGTATATATCAACTGATCAGCTGTTGCTGAGATGATATAGGCTGTATATCAGTAGCAATTATCTATATACTTCAATAACAATAATGGCGACCGTACCGTCGATGTCCTCCGTCATCTATAAGGGACCTAAGGATTGGGACCGCTTTAAAGGCGAATTCCAGACTAGAGCACGCGCTCTTGATATCTGGGATCATATCGATCCTGATCAGTCACTTAAATGGCCTGTTAAACCTACGAAACCCAAGATGACCACCTATCCAAAGAGACGACTTCGCCAGATGATAACGCAAGCGGCCAGTTTATCCTCCGAAGGAACCATATAAGTCGAAAAGGTCGATTAAACAAGCCACCTAACGAATACCCTTAAGATAACGACCGAAGGCAGATAAGCCTATAATTAGGACTTTACGGAATATACCTACATAGATAGGAAGTACGATATCTTTCGCAAAAGTATAAATAGCCTTATAAATTAGGTCCTGGAATCGGTATCTTTAACGATTAAAGAAACGAACCTTTTTTTAGAAAAGAATCTACGGGAATGGTACGTTACATTAACCGAGTCTAGTAAGGTATATAATGGTAAGCTTTTAATTAATACCTAACGAAAATACCGCAACCGGCTAAAGCAAACTTTAAAGTTAATAAAAAAGCTAAACAAATAAATCGGGAAATAGCAGGAGATTATAACCTAAGGGTAACGATACGGAATCCCGGAAACGAAAACGACGATCGTATGGGTTAACGATCTATGTACAGCAATAGCTTTAATTATGAAAACCTGGACGACCACCTTCCAGATGGTGAGAAAAACCGAGATAAAAAACGGCACGATCAGTTATTAAAAGATGGTTGCTAACTTTTTGAATTATTGGGTTATAACCTATTTACTAACTACATTAAGAAACGTTAAGGCAACGTTTCCGACACTTTATAAGGTTTTTGCGAAACCATTTAATCCGGACGATCTTGATTAGGAAGAAACTAGACCTACTAACCGTTAACCGAGAGGTAGGAGTTTAGGATAGGGCTTAAAACGAGGTAGTCGAAATAGCTTTTATTTGGATCGAAACGCCAGCAAACGAAAGCGTTACGAAGTAAATAATTAAGGTACTTGTTGCAAAGTATGTTATAATGTCTTATATCGGTTACCCTAATATTATTACGCGTTTCTTAAGAAAGCCTTAATAAATTTTAAATTTATAAAAATAATAATATTATTAATTAAAGATCGGATTACCTTTAATTAGTTTTTTTTAAAAAAAGATCTACCATTTATTAAAAATTATAAAAAAGTTAATTATAAAAATAAATTAACTTTTAAAAAAAGTAAAATAAGTTCTGGCCTGCTTTTTGATTATTAATTAACGTAACATTATAAACGCTTTATTTTGCCCCTTAAAAAATTTATCCATTTTGGATTTAAGGTTTATAATATACATTTTTAACCTAATTAATAAGTTCCTAAATTATAAAATAACGATTTAAGGTAACGGAGTATACGTAAGAAATAACTTCGTCCCGATTAAAGATTACGGAAAAGTAGATATATTATTTTAAAATCCTAAAAGCTAAAAAAACGTTACGTTTATACGACGTGGCTTATTGCGAAAATTTCGTATATAACCTGGTATCTTTCCGATAGCTCCGGAAAAAAGGTTATTAATAAAATAACTAAAAAATTAATAATTTTATTCGAAATAAGTATAATTAAGTAATTATTACGCTAATAAATAAGTTTAATTAATTCGTTATCGAAGATATTAACGTAATAATATTTTATATAACTTTAGTTATTTATAAACGAAATGTTAACTTATGGACGAAAAGATTATTACGTATAGGTGACGGTATTATGTAGCACCTGCAATTAGGCCATTTAGGCCCCGAAATAATCGCCTAGCTATATTTTTATACAAAGGAAATCCGATTAAAGGATTTTATAATAATCGAATGTTAAGTATGTAATAAGGCGAAAGCAAAGAGACAAATACGCCGCAAACTTCGGAAGGGAGTATCCCGATTAGGCTAAAAAATCGCCGTTAACTTTACTAACTTCGAAAAAAAAACCCTAAAAGATATAGATACGTTATATTCGCTACCGACAGATATTTAGGCTTTATTTAGGATACCTACCTGAAAAACCGAGAGCAAGATATATTGATTATAGCGTTTCGATATTTTCTAAAAGTCCTAAAGAATTAAAACAAGGTTTTCCCATAAATGATTAAATGCGATAACGAGATTTTAAAGAATTATTAACTTCGAGATATGCTTTAATCGCCTTTTTTTAATATTAGATTTAAGTTTTTAGCATTATATACTTAGGCTTAAAACGGGGGTGTAAAACGTTTAAGGGATATAATTAAGAAGAAAGTAACTGCGATACGAAATAACGTTAAGTTACTTACGTTCCTGATCGTATACATCTTTAAAGCGGCAGTATATTTATATAACCGTACCCTAAAATACGTTTTCTTTTGGCAAACCCCATATAAGGTCTATTATATTTACCTGGCGTATAGAAACGGCGTTGCAATACTTGATCGGAAGCCTTAATAGGTTCACTTTTAAGCTTATAGTTATATAGCCTACGTTATAATAATTACCGCCATAAAGAAAGAATAAAAATTTTAAAAGCTGAATCTTAAGGTATGGATTAGCTTTTTCGTCGGTTATCGATTTACGAACATTTACGAGATTTGGAACTTATTAATTAATAAGGTTATCGCTATTCGAAACGTTTAATTTAACGAAAAGGCTATTTTTTTCGGTGATATTAAGGATTTTAAGGATAACTTATTTTACGTTACCGAAGACGAATTATAGAACTTATTCCGATAGGTTACTATATCTGATTAGGCTAATAGTTACCTTATATATATACAAAAAGAAGATAAAGACCTAAGCGGAATAATTTAGTTACCGGCTGGACAAAAGGGTTGGTTCCAGAATGGTATTAACGTTTAAAAAGACGTACGGGATAAGGAAAAATAAGCCTATTCGTAATAGATTAATTACCTTTATACGACCGTTATGTTCGAATTACTTCCGTCCTTTAAACTATTACCGTTACCAGCATTTACCTTAATAATTATTACGATTATTACGCCGACGGAAAAAATAAAGGCAGTTTTAAGCTTTTGTTACGTTATTTAACCTAAAGTAACGATAAAAAACAAAGGTACCTTACGGGTTATAAATATAAACTCCCCGTACGTTTCGTATTATAACAATATTATCAAAATCAACCATAAAGTATGGGAAACCGCATTTAATATAAAACGAATAGCCCATTTTATAAGTACGCGTAATAACCGGCCGGTAAGTTACGGAAATTTAAGGAAAATAAAAACCTGAAATACGCGTTACCTTAATCGGAAAGGTTTTAATTTATTAAAATAAAAAACATTATTTAAGTTACGAAACCGGGTATATAGGCAAGATTTACCGCCACCGCCGCAAGATCATAAAAAGCTAAGTATATACCCGTTAGGAAAGATATTCCGTAAAACCGAATTAGCTTACCTACAAAGTTATAAAAAAATAAAGTTTTAAAAGATTATTAATTAATTCTTAATTAAAAGAAAACAGGTCTTAAAGTACATATAAGTATACGTTTACAAATTTAATAAGCATAATTAACTTCAAAAATATAAGGCCCGTTTCGTTATATAAGATAATTAATAACTTAAAAACGTTTATGGGAATATATACGTATTTATGTTAACTAAAAGGTCGTTTTAAGCTTTAATCGTTATTACGGCTAGGTTTAACTTAAAGCTTAAATAATATAACGTTATAAAAGCTTTCATTAACGCGAACTTACCTTACGAAATATACATAAAAACGCCTTTAAAATATTTATAACGTAGCAAGATATTCTTAATTAAGAAAGTATTATATAAATTAAAAAAATCCCCTTTTTTTTAGCAAAAGAATTTTACTAGCATATTTAAGGATTTGGAACTTAACCCTGTTCCTTATAAACCATATTATTTCCTTCGTTAAAAAGTGCTTTTATTTTTTTACGTCGACGACATAATCATTACGTATAATAAAAAATATTAAGACCTTATCGATTAATTAATTTAATAAATATAAAAACGATATACCCTTATAAATAACGAAAACCTATAATAATTCCTTAAAATCGAAATAATTAAAAACAAACTTAACAAAAAAATTTGGTTATCTTAATTCAACTTTATAAATAAACTGGTTAACTTAATCCCTAAAAAAAGTTTAAATAACCTTCTAAAAATACTAATAGTAAACGTTAAGCTATTGCCAAATCCTGATTTAACCTATCCAGGTTTAATTAATAAATACCAAGAAAAAAACGGTTTTATTTTATATATTATAATTAATACGCGACCTAATATATCCTTTATAATATCTCGACTTGCACGATTTAACCAGAACCCTAATAACGCATATTATAATGCTATTAATAAAGTTATATTATACCTAATCGGTATCAAGATATTAACGTTACAGTTCGGTAGCAAAAATTTGATAGATATTTAAAATAACGCCTTTTTCGCAAATAATTCGGTTAACCAAAAAAATGTAAGGGAATGGCCCCGGGGCGTTCCCTACTTAAGTGCGGACAAGGACTTCCAACGCCAATTGGCGTTGGAACTGCTGATCTTTTGGATCATGTGGCGGAGTGGCTAGTCCTTTCTATTCCCTTACAAAAAACTTTTAAACTTACGTTATAAAATTATTCGAAAAAATAATAAGATGGCAAGCAAATAAGCAAAACATAATAATTACTTTTATAACCGAAACGGAGTTGTTATTCCTTACGTAAGTTACAAAAAAATCTTATTTATTTTTTAATTAATTAAGGAATTAAAAGTTGGCCTAAATGCAGGACCGTTAAATATATAATACGACAATTAACAGATAATGCAGCTGATTAACGCCGACGTCGCCCTTTTATAAATAAAGTTACGGTACGTGGATATATATAACTATTAGTTATAAAAGGCAGCAGAAAGGGATTTAATCAGAGTGGATTATACGCCTACAGGCGATATGCTGGCGGATGGATTAATTAAAACCCTATTACGAAAAGCCTTTAAGCACTTTAAAAAGCAGCTAAAACTGATAGATATCATCGAAGCCCTGGATTAGCGGAGGAAAGCTTTAAGGGTTATTTTAGACGAGGAATTAGCTAATCGGGAGGATTTAATCGCCGGAGGAGAGGTGGAATAGACAGCTGTGGCTTTAGGGAGTGATGAAGTGCGGTGATTAACGCCGTGAATGCTTCAAGGCGTTGAGGGGGTGTGTCAGCTAGCTGGGGGGTGCGTAGCGCACCCCATATACGGATTACCTCAGCTAGCTCAGGCCTCGCTGGCTCGTTTTCCAAAGTACTGTTGTATTACGCTAAAAATTAACCAATCAAATCCCAAATCCCCGTAACGAGCCAGCGAGGCCTGAGTTTATGTTGTGCGAACAAGGGTTTCGTTCTGTATATCCCTACCAAAATCGTCGAATCTCCTCCCAATTCCTTTTATTTATTCGAATAAAATTAACCTTCCAAAATAAAAGAAATCATTATGCACCCAATTTAAGTCCGGTAAGTCTGATATTATTTATACGCGTCGAATATAAGCTTATATAAATACAGGAAGTTTTTTCGATTTTTTTGGATGGTAATTACAGCCAATATAATTAGGTTTAAAGCTAGGAAATGGGCGACCGTAACGCCCTCATGGCTGCGACGCAACAACCATCGGTCGCATCATCGTGCACCGGGTTTCCCATGCATATTCTGTATGGGACAAGCCCGTATATCAAGTTTTTCGGCCGTACGGGTTATGGTTGTTGCGTCGTAACCCTGAAAAGGTTCCGGACTTGATTAACCGGAACGCCCTCCTAGCTGCGACGTAACAACCATAACCCGTACGGCCAAAAGAATAGCTGTACGGGCTTCTCCCATATTGAATTACCCTTGGAAGGTCCATGGCAAAATATTGCATGCAATGGTTACGTTGTCGCAGCCATAAGGGCGTTCCGGTTAGAAGGTATATACAGAATGAGAATTTTGATTTAGATCTTGAATATCTCCGCCAAAGTAGCTCTGATTAGGAAGTTATATATACCGTTAAAAAGCCTTTTTAAAACTGTACATACTTGTAATTTTTATAATTTAATAATTAATTTTAATTATTATTTAATTTGGGAGTTTTCAAGAAAGGTTTCCAAAAGTTTTGTATGGGAACGTGCAGAATGAGGCCAAAAAATCACAACTTGATGTCAGGCCGTATTTTTGAGGTTTATGTTTTCTGTGGGTACTTTTATGGGCCTTTTGTGGGTCGGTACTTCGAGCTACAGGTTTTTGGAAAGCCCTAGCAACAGCTGCGCCGCAGGCGCAGCCACAACCTCAAAAATAGGGCCTGACCTTGGTGAGGTAATATACGGAAAGGTCACCTACTGATCGGCCCATATGTGTTCCGGAGCTAAGCTACTTAAAGTTGTATGAGTGCAACAGCACCTGCAACTGACCGAATACAACAACACAACTGATGTCCCCTATATCTGACAATTAAGAGTCTTAGACACGCTTCACTAAGTGGAGTTCTACCGTCGCAGCTAATTAGCGCGCATGCAAATGCGGCCCTGCACCTGACCACTTATCCAAAGGGCTTAAGTTCGATCCTGGCCATGAGCTGCGGAAGTTTAGGTTGAGGAGCCGAAGTACGCGCCACCTTGATCGCTAGCCACTGAGGGGGTGTGTCAGATAAGTAGCGCAATAAGTGCGCTCTTATCAATACAGTCTTTTGGTGCAGTAGCTACGTGACATGATCCTTTCGCGAAGTTCGTCTTTCTTTTTGATAAACTTTAACTACTACGTGATATTTTCCATCCTCAAGAACTTCACGAACTTCTTATACGCGTCACCCGTAAGTGACTTCGTAAGTCCGTCTGCTACCATATTGTTCGTTTCCTGCTACCTAACCTGTACGTTTCCTCGCAGACACTCCTGCCTCAACCAGTAGTTGTATACCTCGACGTACTTCAGCTTCGTCATAAGCTTTAGGGCGTTTTTAATAAGTAACCTTAAGGTCTGCTTATTATTACAGTTTACCATAAAAGGGTAATCGAGCTTTAACGTCAATACCTTCAGAAGCCTGCTCAAAAATAGCCCTTTCTTAGCCGTCTGGCTTAAAGCTAACAACTCTGCTTTAGTCGTACTTATCGTAACGGTATCCTGCTTGTTCGCTTTTTAAGTTGCTGCTTTTCCGAACAGTAAAATCACGAACCCTTAAAAGCTTTTCCGGTTGACTAAATTATTAACGAACGAAACGTCATTTATATACACCATTATCTAAACGTCCCCGTTACCCCCATACCGAAATACGAAACCACGGATATAATACAAGTAACGTATCACCTTATCTACAGCTTCGTAATAGGCGTTTAACGGGTTGTAATTAAAACGTAACAACTTCGAAGCGGCGAACGCGACGTTAGGACGTATGGAAATTACTACGAAAAGGATCGAGCCAACCTTTTTCTAATATAGCTTTCGCTACTTATTTGTTACTTTTCCTTCGAACGGAAAAAGTTCGTGCTAATTCATAAGAATACGAAAAATTCGACCTGACGTATTAATCTAATACTAAGCTGCCACTTTCTCGATATACGCTTTTTATAACAACTAGATTAATCGCTCGTTTTTTTCGTCGTATAACGTAGATTCCTAGGAACCACTTAAGCTTCCCAAGCTCGTTAATCTTGAACCGTTTTTTTAGGTTAGTAATTATTTTTATTATTTCCTTTCTTTTTTTCTTTTTATAACTTAATACGATATCGTCCACGAAGAAGAATACCAGTATATTATCTTTTATTATCACATAGGGCTTTTGGGGGACCTTTTTAAAGCTTAGGTTTTTAAAGGCGTTTATAAACGTTTTCTGCTATAGGAGGGGTAACTTTTTTAAACTATATAAAGCCTTCCTAAGCCTAAATACCTTCCCCTTTTTCGAAAACCTTAAAGGTATCTTCATAAAAGCTTTCTTATTCAGGTCGTTATAAACGAAGGCGTTAATTGCGTCTAGTTACATTAACTCCAAATCGAATTTAACAGCTATTGCAAGAATTAATCGTAACGTTATTTCCGTTAACGTTATTACTTTTATCGGTAGGTGTTCCGCTTTTTATTAATTTTTATATATTATAAACCTAACTTTATATTTTTAAAGCCTCCCATATTTATCGAACTTGTATATAAATACCTATTTATAATAAAGCACCTAATAACCTTTAGTTAATTTCGTAATTATTTTTTCTTACGACTTAAAAAAGTTATACTTTTTAAGGTAAACCTCCTGCACCGTATAGAACTGCTGTTTTATCGGATAATTCTCCAGCTTACGTACGTTTTTAAGTGGTTCAGCTAAATTTTTTCGATAAAAAAAGAACTTCTTTTTTATAGCGAACGTTTTCATCTAAAAGCTGGCGACCTTATAATTACGAAAGCTATAAAACCTTTCCTCCTTTTGTAAGATTCGCAAGTTATCCTTATATAGTAAATCTTCTTCCACCTTTTCTTTAACCTTTTAAACAGGCAGTCTAACCGTTAAGCCGACGTAATTAACGTACGGTATCCCTTCTGTTAGCTTGGATAGCTATGGGAAATCATCCCAACCTATATCTTTAAAGTTTGTTCTATATCCTATAACAATTTTATCTTAAATAATATCGTTCTTTAATTGTTATTTATTCGAAAAGGCGTTAAGTTTATCTTTATTTCCGATTTCCACTTCCGAATTATTTTCTTCTAGGATTATTTCGTTAATTACTAATTCTTTAAATAGCTGTACTTTCGCAACTAGGTTTTCAAGGTTCCTGATTATCTCCTCTAAACGTTATAACGTATCCTTCTTATTAAAGAACTCCGTTTCGTTAAAAACTACGTTTTTCGTTACGATCACCTTCCCAAGCTCTGGTACCCATACCCTATATATATTCGTAAAGTTGTACCCTACGAGGTACCCGATATATACTTTAAGGTCCAGCTTTTGCAGCTTATTTAACTTATAATTCAGGGTTAACTTTAATACGTAATATCTATAACCGTAAGCCTTAAAATAAACTAACTAGGGCGTTCTAAAACCTGATATCCCATTCTTCTTAACCAGGTAAATATACATAACCTTATATAAGGTTTTCCACTTAAGGGCAGCTATTAGGGTCCTGTTATAAAAGTAAGCAACGTAACTAACGAACTTTTTCCACAAATTATACGGCAGTTTCGACCTAATCCTTATCGCGTACGCCTTTTCCATTACCACACCCCTTAAGCGCTTTACGCCTTTATTCTAAACGTACGTATACGGGGCAAAAAACTTAATTAAGATCTCTTCTAAACGTAATTATTTAACGGATAAGTTACGAGCGAATTTTATATCTCCTCGAATAAACTTTACGCTAAGCCTAAAATAATTTTTAATCCAACTTACATAATCCTTTAAAATACGTAAATTTTTTTCCTTTTTTCTTACTATTACGTAAAAATACACTATCGCCTAATATAAAGCTTTACATAAAATTATCAGCACCCATTTATATCCACGGGCTTCCTCCGAAAAATCTTGCCAATTTAAACGCACCCTTAAAAAAGGCGTTATTGCTCTAAGGTCTGGCTCTTTCCGTAATGGGATTTCCTTTATCTTCGACAGGGCATACGCCGGGCATTCGGCTATCCTAAGGCCCTTTAACAACGCTCCACGGCAATAATTAGGTAAATACTTTAAAGGCTTTGGCCCGTAATAACCTATTCTTAAATGCCATACCATCCCCGACCCTAGGGCTTAAGCCCTTACTTAACCTGTTACTTTGCCTGCCTTTTTAATTATAAGGGAAACGGCCCTTATATAACTTTTATCTTCGATTATACGTTAACCTTCTTTCTTCTTTAAAACGTACAGCTTTTCGTAATTATTACGATACCTTACGGTTTTAACAAAGGTATCTTAATAATAACCCACCTATTCGAAACGCTTATACGAAACGATATTATAATAAAAGCCTTAATAATAAGCTATTTCCCTTAATATTACGCCCCTTTTCTTTTTACGTAAGTCTTTTACATATATCGTAACATCCTTATATTCTAAAATCGCCATTTTAATGTTGCCTATTAAAACCATATAGCCTTTCGGTACCTTTACGAATCTTTTAAATCGGGTTAAGTCGTAAAATACATAAATAGAACTTCCGGAATTCAAAATAACGTTATTTTTTAGTAAATATATATCCAGCACGTTAAATATCTTATATAATATGTTATTTACCGAGCTTATTAAAATCTTCTTCACTTTATCCGTTAACCGTCATTACTTATAAATTATTACAAATTTAAGATTTCCGAAAACCTTTTTCTTAATTACTTCGACCTTTTTACGGAATTTAACGTTAAAAACCATCCTTTTTATCGAACTTTCTTTTATTTTTTTCGAGGATTTTCCTATTTACGATATTAACTATACATCTATAATTCCGTATATTATGTCCGTTATCATCATACGTTCGGCAGCCTTTTTTACCTCTTTTAAAGTTACAATTCCTAACTTAAAAGTTAATTTCTACCCGTTTACGAAATGGTTTTAAGGACAAAGTTTTATTAACAAGTTAATCGCTTTTTGTAGTAAAGCTTTTACCTTCGAAGGCCGTAACGTAAGCACCCCTTTTTACGGTCCTAATAGGCAACTTTGTTTTTTTTTTGCCGTAAAGGTATTTTTATTAACGTACGCGCTTTTTTACTAACGTGTTACAGGAATAGGGGTTCCTGTCTCGAGGAGACCTACCTTTGTGGCCTAGTGCGAACCTGTCACGGCTAAACTCCGGACAGAGAAGACTTGGCTTTTAAGGTGATCTGGTTGATCTGGATGATTTGGGA
>QJNU01001118.1:514-12492 GCA_004154915.1 Monosporascus ibericus | reverse complement strand
ACCACCCCCCCCCCCCCCCCGCCCCCCCCCCAAAGGCATGTTAAGAATTATAAAGATACATACGCGTACGCGTATATAATCATATAACGAAATTTATACGTTTTTTATTTTATTATATTTCTTTATTATTATTTTATAAAGTTAAAGATATTATATCGTACGATATAAAGTTATTCATTTTTTTGCCGGCATATAACATCGTCGTATATACGGAATGCCGTTTCGGCTGCGTCGGCGACAAGGTCGAAGCCTACTTAAATACGTGCGAAGATGTACGCCAGAAAGACGCGGTATCGGCGACAGGGTCCGGCGCGTACCGGGCGTATTCCTGGCCCAGGCGCAGCTACAGGAACTACGGTTCCCGGATCCGGAGGCCGCGGTTAACCCGCATTTCCGGGCGCCCGAAACGGACGGGCTGGCGTGTCGGCGGTGCCCGTACGTTTACCGGGCGGACTGCTGGATAAAAAGGTACTGCCGTACGGAATACGGCTGGGTAAACCCGTACGGTAAAGGACGGGAACGGGTAAAGGGGGCGGCGGCGGCGGCGGCGGCGGTAATAACGAACGAAAGCTTACCGTAACGTACGGGCGTATGTTGCTAAAGGTTTTTCCGCAACCGCGCGGCAAACGGCTGGTTCGAGGTCGAACGGGGGCGGTAATTAGGTAAAGGCGAAGGAAAGCCGGCGGCAGAAATGGGCGCGGAAAGGGAGGGGACGGCGGGTACGGGCGGCGGTAGCGGCGGCGGCGATGATAGGTAAAGGCTGATGTTAATAACGTACGATGATAATTTAATAACGGAAAAGAAAAAACGGCGGCGGACGGCGGACGGTCCCGGCGGCGTCGACGCCGAATCGACGTAAGTTAAAAAGATAAATTAGGCGAAGTATTTAAAGGGTAAAAATCTGGTCGAGTTATACGAAGCCAGCTTAAGTCCGGTATCAAACGCGGTCCGGGAAAAGTTACGGGATGCCGTAGTAAAGGAGGAGCAGCGGCGGCTGATATAATTAGGCGAAAGCTTCGACCGTAAAACGGCGAGGTACGCCGGGCGGCTCGAAATAATACCGTACGAAACGTTACGGTAGTTGGTAAATATCGACCCGAATAAGCCGGCGGGGCGGCCGTTCGGTACGAAGGATTATGCCAGTTTAATGGACCGGTACCGGACGTATTAAAAGCGGTACTTATGTTATTACGTACGGGCGTAGCAGTTAGGCCGGGACGTAGCCAAAGCGCGGTATGGCGTACGGTTTTCCGACGCGTAATAGGCGGCGTTAAATAACGTAACGCGGTTATTAAAAAAAATAAAAAAAAATAAAAAAAAATAAAAAAGGGAAAAAGGGAAGGACGATAACGGCGGGGACGACGACGAAAGTAATAACGGAAAGGACAAAGACAAAAGGCGGAAAAAAGAAAAAGACGGTAAAAAGCCGGGCGAAAACCTGTCCGCGCGTACGAAAACGTTAGATAAATTTGTTTTTTAATTTTGTATTAATTCGTTAAAATAAAAAATAGCTTTCCGGATATATAATAACCCATTATTACATTTCGCCGCCGTGCTGGAAATTAACGGAACCCGGCGTTCGTGGAAGCCGGCGAAGGATTATACGGGCCAGTTCGCGGATATTATATAATACGGCCGGCTTTTAATATTAAAGCATATTTTCGAAAGCCAGCCGGACGACCCGGATAATATAAACGATATAAACGTTAACATTATCGATAGGTTTAAGGACGAATACCGGTGGTGGCTGGCGGACGGGTTAAATACGCCGTTTAATATAATAATTTGCTGGATGTTATACGGTAAGGGGTACCGGCGTAAAGAAGGTAAAACGGCGTAAATTATGTAAAAAAAGGGCGGCAAGATATTACGGTATTTAAGGTAACAAATTAAGTTACGGAAGTTCCGGAACGTAATACGGGCGTACGTAAAAAAAGCGGAAGATTTGCTAAACGGGTTATTTTTCGGCGGCTGGGTAAATGCGCGGACGTTAATCGAGATGGCGCGGGTCGTCGACAGCATAATATATAAGGGCCCGAGGTGGTCGTTTGTAACAAATAATAAGAACGAATGGTTACGGCCGGGTTATTGGCAGGTCGCCGAGCTGGCGCGCGGCGCGTTATAGGACGAACGGGCGGGCCGCTAGCGTTAGGACCGGATGGCAAAATACGTATTACGGTTATAGGATTTTAAACGGGCGTATTTGGTTAATACGTATATTTAAGGGGGTTAGCCGGGATGCGGCCCGGAAATTATGACGGTATGGTATTACGATACGTAATAGCTATTCCGGAACGTATTCGTTTTTAATAGGTAGGTATTATTGGTAACAAACCGCAATAAAAATAAGGTAATTCGGGGTATCGGGCGTAAAATAATGCGGTTTTTACCGGAACACGTAGGTAAAATAATGGTAACGTACGTAGCGTAATTATTGCCGTTCGAAAGGATATTGGCGGCGCGGGTAGGGGCGCGTAACGCGTTGGTATTACTAGACGAATAGCTTTAAAAGGACGGACGAAAGGGCCGTTAGGAAACGGCGGAACTAGGCGTTATTCCCAAATCAACTCTTAAAAAGTTGATTTGCGCACGGCCCCGGCGCGGGCCCGTATGCGGACGACCGGGGGGTAAAGTTGGTTTAAGGAATAGGGGGTGGAGTTGATTTGCTTTCCGGCCGATAATTGCGCCGTTCGAATCGGGTATATGGAAAAGAAGGTAACGCGAACGTAACGCCCGAATTTGGAGGTAATGCGATATCGGGAAGGTAGGTATTTCGGCGGTTAAGGTAATTAAGGGTTAAAATTAATAAGGGGCCGGGCGGGCGTTCGGGCGTTAAAAGGCCGGGATTAAAAATAAGGGCCGTTACCGGAAGCGGTTTAGTGCGTAAAATAGGGAAACGGGGAGTCCGGAACGCGTTCGAACTTAATTTAAAGTTATTTTATTTTTATTTTATTTCCGTTTTATTTTATTCTTTTTATTTTATTTTTTTATTTTATCGTACGTTATGGTATTATAATTAAATACGATATATATTATAACGGAAAATTTTAATATAAATAATTCGATTCGGCCGTTTATTTATTTACTTTTATATAACGTAATTATTTATACAAAATGCCGATTTAATTACGTAACCGATAAGGTTAAAACTTATTTAAAAATAGCCGGGTATAAAAAAAGGTCTAATTAGGAATAATACGGTTTTACCAAAAAGGTTCGGTAAATTCTGGGATTTATCGTAAATTAAACGTAATTAAGGGATTTCCGGTTTTTAAACCCCGAATACGTAAGTATATTATTATTGCAGCCGTTTAAAAAAGATAGGTTGGCGTACCGGTAATATCCGTACGTTAGTTAATATATATAAAAGATTTAGGATTATTATTACGTAACTTATAAATGGATTAACCCGTAAAGTTGGGGATAAGCGGTAGCTAGATAAGGGATAACGGCTAAAGATTTGCCGTAACGTATTAACGTCCGTTATTAAAGGTTTTTCCGTAACCGGGCGGTAAACGGCTAGTTTAAGGTAGAACGATTGTCGTCCGGCGGCAGGGCGGTAGCGGGAACGGTTACGGGGACGGCGATAAAGACGGGGGAAATTATAAAAACGGCCGGCGGCTTTAACCGTAACCGTAACGGTAACGGTAATAACGGTAATAAATAAGGGTTAATGTTGGCGACGTACGACGATAAGTTGGCGGCCGAGGAGGACGAACAGGGGCGTACGGCAGACGGGCCCGGCGGCATTAACGCGGAATCGACGTAAGTTAAGGAAATAAATTAGGCGAAACATTTAAAAAAAAAGGATTTAGTAAAATTATACGAAGTTAATTTAAACCCGATATCGAATACGGTTTAGGAAAAGTTACGGGACCCGGCGGCAAAAAAAAAATAACGGTAATTCGCCCGGTTAGCCGAAAGTTTTAATTATAAGGTAACGAAGTATATTATACGGTTAAAATTAATGCCGTATAAAACGTTACGGTAATTTGCGAATATTAATCCGGGTAAGCCGGCGGGATGGCCGTTCGGTACGAAAAAATAAGCCAGCTCGATAAATCGGTACCGGACGTATTAAAAACGGTATTTGTATTATTACGTACGGGCGTAAGGGCTAAGGCGCGAAAAGGTTAAAAGGCGGTACGGCGTCCGGTTTTCGGACGTGTAATAATTATAATTAGGCGGTATCGTACGGTTGCTGGGCGCCGACGAGGCAGACGGGGCAGACGGGGCAGACGGGGCAGACGGGGCAGACGGGGCAGACGGGGCCGACGGGGCCGATGGGGCCGACGGGGCCGACGGGGCCGACGATATGGACGTAATGGACGTAATGGCTGGTACGGACCGTACGGATTTATCCGATTCGTCCGATCGTACGGTAAAGTTTAACCGATACGTTTTTTATTTCTGTATTTATTTACTTAAATAAAAGGTGGTTTTTCGGATATATAATAACCCGTTATTATATTTTATTATTATGTTAGGGATTAACGGGGTTCGGCGTTTATAAAGGCAGGCGAAAGATTATATAACTTAACTTACGGGAATTATATAGTACGGCCATCTTTTAATGCTAGAACATATTTTTAAGGGTTAGCCGGATAACCCGGACGAGATAAACGTTAATATTATCGAATAATTTAAGGACGAATACCGGGAATAACTGGCGGACGGGTCGAATATACCGTTTAGCACGATAATCCGGTGGATGTCGTACGGTAAGGGGTACCGGCGTAAAGAAGGTAAGGCGGTACGGATTATATGGGAAAAAGGTAATAAAGCGTTACGGTATTTGGGGTAACGTATTAAGATATAGAAATTCCGGACTGCCGTATAGGTAAACGTACGCAAAACCGAAGATTTATTAAACGGATTATTTTTTAATTAATAAGCCGCCGTACGGCAATCGATCGAAACGGGGCGGATCGCCGATAATATGGTATACGACGGACCCGGGCGGTTATTTATGACGAATATGTAAAATAAGTAACTCCGGCTGGGATACCGGCGGATAACTAAATTAGCGTACGTAACGTTATGGGATAAAAAAGTAAGTCGTTAACGGAAGGGGCGGGTAACGGAATACGCCGGGCGGTTATAAGAATTTAAAAAAGCTTATTTAATTAATACGTACGTTTAAAGGAGCCAACCGGGATAAGGCCCGGAAATTATAAGCGTACGATATTATAATACGTAATAATTATTTCGGAACGTATTCGTATTCGACGGGCAGGTATTGCTAATAACGGACTGCGATAAAAATAAGGCGATCCGGGGTATCGGGCGTAAGGTGGCACGTTTTTTGCCGGAACGCGTAAGTAAAATGATGGTAATATACGTAATATAAGTAATGCCGTTCGAAAAAATACTGTCCGTACGTACGGGGATCCGGGGCCCGTCCGTATCGCTGGATAAATAATTATAAAAGGACGGACGGAAAGGCCGGTAAAAAACGACGGAGTTAAATAAGTAGCTGGCGTTAGCGACAGGTAGGCATATCGGGGTGAAGTTAACGGTGGCGGATTACCGGTATATGGCAATTAAATTAAATCGTAAGATTCGGGGTTTAATTATATAGCAGCTTAAAATTAACATAAGGGCGGATAATAAGGGAAGGAATACGAAAGACGAAGCCGGGGCCGGAAGCGGTTACGAAAACCCGATAACGGGCGAAACGTAGAAATAACATAAAATAAAGTATATTTAGAATTTATAAGCGACGTACGGTAACGTAATAACGTAATAATATTATACGTTAAATATCCGGTTTCCGAGATAGTTATAATTATAAATAATTGCGAATTACCGGAAAATTAACCGGTTTTGGTATCGGTACTTAAATTTAAGCGTTAATAATAATATACCGTTTTTACCGTACGAAAACGATAAAAAAAGGGCGGTAACAGGAAAAGAAATTCGAAAAAAATAAGCTGTTAAAACGGTAAGCGGTAATAGTTACGACGGCGAAAACGTAAGTAACGATTACGGCGGCGGCCGTAAAAGGATGAAAATAGTAAACGGGCCGGATAACGGCGATAACGGTAATAACGGCGACGAAGGCCGGATCGGTATCGAATCCGGGTTACGTAAGTTGCTTAAAAAGGACGTCCGTTAACGGTCGGACGAATAACGGGACGGAATGGCAAAGATTATAGTATTATAAGGCGGGTAAATATTGATAATAATCTTGCCGACGGACGGCAGGAAAAGTATTTTCTTTATGCTACCGGCGGCGGTAGGGAGGTTAAATATGATGGTAATAATAATACCGTTCGTTACGTTAATAAACGATCTGGTCGAACGGGCGAAGGCGTTCGGGGTTAACTATATCCGGTGGCAGCCGGCAGTCCGGACGGGACGGGATAAACCGCTGCGGAAAACGCGGTTAATAGTAATTAACGTAAATTTAACCGGGTGCGACGAATTTATGGCATACGCGGACGGCTTGCGGGCGTAAAGGCTGTTCCGGCGTATCTTTATTAACGAATGTTATATGATTATTATAGACGCCGGCTATCGGAAGAAGCTAACGGGGCTGAAAGGGCTGTACCGTTTCGATTATCCCGTCGTATTGTTAACGGCGACGCTGCCGGTACGGCTAGAAAGGTGGTTCCGGTAAAAGATGGTAGCCTAGGCTCTATTCTTAAACGAAGTCTTGTAAACTTCCATTTGATTTGGCGGGCGGCGTACGGGCCCCGGGGGGTAGATTTCCATTTCTCGATAAAGGGGGTAAGCTTTATTTAGTTTCCGACCGATAATCGCGCCGTTTAAATCGGGTATATGGGGAACGCGATATGGCGATTACGATGACGCCGGTCCGGAACCCGTACGACGTTTCGAAGGTCGACTTTCCGCCGGGCGAAAATAAGTTCGGGGGTAGGATTAATAAAGAAGGAAAACGGAAAAATGGGCCCAAATAGCGGGAACGGCCAACCGGCGTTAAGGGCGTTAACGGATATAGGAACCGTACGTAACATATACGGAAATAAATTATTATATTAAAAAAGAAAAAAAAAGGGGAAAAAAAAAGATACGTTAGGAATTATAAGGACGTACATACGTACGCGTATATAATTACGTAACGAAATTTATACGGTTTTTTATTTTGTTATATTTTTTTATTATTATTTTATAAAGTTAACGATATTATGTTATACGATATAAAGCCGTTCGTTTTTTTGCCGGCGTATAATATTGTTATATATATGGAATGCCGTTTTAGTTGCGTCGGCGACGAGGTCGAAACTTACTTAAATACGGTCGAATACATACGAAAATGCGCGTCGGAAAGATGCGGTATCGGCGACAGGGTCCGGCGCGTACCGGGCGTATTCCTAACCCAGGCGTAACTGCAAAAGCTGCGGTTCCCGGATCCGAAGGCCGCGGTTAACCCGCACTTCCGGGCGCCCGAAATAAACGGGCTGGCGTATCGGCGGTGCCCGTACGTCTGCCGGGCGGATCGTTAAATAAAAAGGTATTACCGTACGGAATACGGCTAGGTAAACCCGCGCAGTAAAGGACGGAAATAGGTAAAGGGGGCGGCGGCGGCGGTAACGGCAAGCGAAGGCTTGCCATAACGTACGGGCGTACGTTGCCAAAGGTTTTTCCGTAACCGCGTAATAAACGGCTAATTTAAGGTTAAACGGAAGCGGTAGTTAGGCGAAGGAAGGCCGGCGGCAGAAACGAACGCGGGAAAAAAAAGGACGGCGGGTACGGGCGGCGATAACAGCGGCGATAATAAATAAAGGCTGATATTAATAACATACGATAATAATTTAATAACGGAAAAAAAGGAACGGCAGCGGATGGCGGACGGCCCCGGCGGCGTCGACGCCGAATCGACCTAGGTTAAGGAAATAGGCTGGGCGAAATACCTGGAAAGTAAAGACCTCGTCGAGCTTTACGAAGCCGGTACGGGTCCGGTATCTAACGCGGCCCGGGCGAGGCTACAGGACGCGGCGGTAAGGGAGGAGTAATAACGGCTAACGCGGCTGGGCGAAAACTTCGACCGTAAGGCGGCGAGGTGCGCCGGCCGGCTCGAAACGGTGCCGTACGAAACGCTACGGTAACTGGCGAGCATCGACCCGGCCAAACCGGCGGGACGGCCGTTCGGTACGAAGGATTACGTTAACTCGATAAACCGGTACCGGACGTATTAAAAGCGGTACTTATGTTATTACGTACGGGTATAACGGTTAAACCGCGACGGGGCTAAAACGCGGTACGGCGTACGGTTTTCCGATACGTAATAGGCGGCGTTAAACGACGTAACGTAACTATTATACGGAAACGAAGGCGACGGCGGCGAAAGCGGCGAAAGGGGGGAAGGTAACGGCCCGCCCGTACGTACGGAAATATTTAATAAATCCGTTTTCCGGTTTTATATTTATTCGTTAAAGTAAAAAGTAACGTTTTGGATATATATTAACCCGTTATTGCATTTCGTTACCGTATTAAAGATCGACGGGACCCGGCCGCCCTCGTAAAGGCCGGCCAAAACTTATACGAACTAACTGGCGGATATTATATAATACGGCCGGCTATTAATATTAGAATACGTTTTCGAAAGCCAGCCGGACGACCCGGACGGTATGGACGTTAATATTATCGAACGGTTTAAAGACGAATACCGGCAATAGCTGGCGGACGGGTCGAATATACCGTTTAATACGATAATCCGCTAAATGTCGTACGGAAAGGGTTATTGCCGTAAGGAAAACGACATAGCGCGGATTATATAAAAGGAGGGCGGTAAGGCGTTACGGTATCTAAGGTAACGGATCGAATTATAGGAATTTCGAAACGCGGTTTACGTAGGCGTACGGAAAGCGAAGGACTTACTTAACGGACTATTCTTTGGCGGCTGGGCCGACGCGCGGGCGTCGATCGAAACGGCGCGCGTCGTCGACAGCATGATATATAAAGGCCCGGAACGGTCGTTCGCGACAAATGGCCGGAACGAATAGTTGCGGCCGAGTTACCGGCGGATCGCCGAACTAGCGCGCGGCGCGTTATGGAACGGCCGGACGGGCCGTTAACGCCAGGACCGGATGGCGGGATACTTATCGCAACTGCAGGATTTTAAAAAAGCGCATTTAATTAATACGTATATTTAAGGGGGGCAGCCGGGGCGCGGCCCGGAAATCATAACGGTACGGCACTATAATACGCAGCAGTTATTCCGGAACCTATTCGTTTTCGACGGGCAGGTATTATTAATAACGGACCGCAATAAAAATAAGGTAATCCGCGGTATCGGCCGTAAGGTGGCGCGATTCCTACCGGAGTACGTAAATAAAATAATAATAACGTATATCACGTAATTGCTACCATTCGAAAAAATGCTAGCAACGCGGCCGGGGGCCGGCGCGGAAGCGCGGGACGCGTCGGCGTCGTCGCTAAACGAATGGTTATAAAAAAGCGAACGGAAAAGCCGTTAAGAAACGGCGGAATTAAGTAAGCAGCTGGCGTCGGCGACGGGCCGGCACGTCGGCATAAAGCTAACGGTGGCGGATTACCGGCACGTAATTATTAAGCTGGGCCGCAAAATTCGCGGCTTAATCGTCCGGCAGCTTAAGGTCGATATAAGCGCGGACGGGGACGGCGACGGCAGGCAGAAAGTGGCGGACGGTAAGGCCGGCGGCGGCGGCGGCTAGTACGAAAACGCGGCGACCGGCGAAATTAAGGACCGGCATAAAATAAAATATATTTAGAATTTATAAGTAACATACGGTAACGTAATTGCGTAATAATATTACGTATTAAATATCCGGTTTCCCGGGCAGTTATAGCCGTAAATAATCGCCAATTACCGGAAAATCAGCCGGCTCTGGTACCAATATCTAAGCCTCGGTACCGGTAGCGATATGCCGCCCTTATCGCCCGAAAAAGGCGGCGGAAAAAGTAAGACGGCGGCGGCAAAAACGGAAAAGGTACGAAAAAGGCAAATCGCCGGAATGGCGGACGGCAACGGCGGCGATCACGAAAACGGAGGGCATAATTACGGCGGCGGCCGTCATAAAAAGAGAAAAACGGTAGCGGCCGGGCCGGCCGCCGCCGGCGAAAAGGACGGCGGTACCGATATCGAAGCCGAACTTCGTAAGTTATTCGGAAAAGACGCGGGTTAACGGTCGGACGAATAATATAACGGTATGGCTAAAATAATAACGTTATAAGGTAGGTAGGTATTAATTATAATCCTGCCGACGGGCGGCGGGAAAAGCATTTTTTTTATGCTGCCGCCGGCGGTAAAAAGGCTAGGTACGACGGTAATCGTAATACCGTTCGTAACGTTAATAAACAACCTGGTCGAACGGGCGAAAACGTTCGAAGTCGATTATATTCGGTAGCAGCCGGCAGCGCGGACGGGACGGGACGAGCCGTTACGGGAGACGCGGCTGGTGGTGGTTAACGCCGACCTGGCCGGCAACGACGAATTTATGACGTACGCCGACGGCTTACGGATACGGGGTTTATTACGGCGCATTTTTATTAACGAATATTAGACGATTATTATAAACGCCGGCTACCGGGTAAAGCTGACGGAATTAAAAGGGCTATACCGTTTCGACCGGCCCGTAATATTGTTAACGGCGACGCTACCGGTACGCTTAAAATAATAATTCCGGCAGGAAATGGTAACCGGAAACGCCGACATCGTACGGGCGGCGACGGTAAAACAAAATATCCAATACCGGGTTATAACGGTAACGCCGGGCGGGACGGCGGTCGAGGACAAGGTGGTACGGACGGTATCGCGGTTAAAAAAGGGGATAAAGGACGGGCAAAAAGGCGTAATATATTACCGTACGAAAAAAGCTTATAAATCGTTAACAGAAAAGCTAAAGTGCGATTTTTACCATAGCGGCATAACAAACGAAGGCAGACGGCGGCAAATATTACGGTAATAAGCCGAAAAAATAAAGGGGAAGATAAAAAAAAAAAGAAAAAAAAGGTAATTGTTAAATTACGGCGACGGCAGGATTAAGGACCGGCGTCGATATCCAAAAGATCGTGGCGGTAATATACGCGGAATAACCGTACGGATTCGTAAATTTTATCTAATAAACGGAACAAGGCGGGTGGCGTAATAATAAGGTAATAAAATCGGTAATCGTAATAAACGGCAGGACGGCATGGTACGACCGGCAAGCGGGTAACGTAAAACAGCAAAACCGGCAAGTTATGAAATAGTTCGTAACCGCCGTAAACTGCCGGCGAGTAAGGCTGGGCGCGTTTATAAACGGGTAAGGGCGGGATTGCAAGGAGGTCGGCGGCGAACGCTACGACCGCTATCGCCGAGACCGCGTAAGGACGGGTAATCCGGGCCCGGAACCGAAGCCGTAGCCGCAGCCGGGGCCGGGGCTAACGTTAAGGTAAAAACCAGGCCTAAAAAACCGGTTTAAGGAATAACGGAAAAAGAAATACCAAAAAATACAGGCGATATAAAACTGGCTATAAAAGGTCGAAAAAAGATATAGGGTATATTACGTTAAATGGTACCAATACGGGCAGTAAGAGGATTACCGGCAACGGTATAAGCACCCGCCGGAACGCTGCCATACGGTTAAAAAAAAGAAATACCGGGCGTAACGGCAAAAGATACGGTTTGCGGATTATAACTGCTACTGGCGATACGGGCTACCGTAAGCCTGGTATACGACGGCGGCGGCGGCAGAAAAGGGCGGCGGCGGTAAAAAAAAAGGGGGTTACGTACGGACGGATTAGGTATTACGGGTAATAATATTAGCAAGCCGAAGCAAAACGTTAAAAAGTTAAATACGGAAGGAATTTAAAATCAACGCAAAAGCGGAAAAGGAATATACGGAATAGGTCGGGCGGCGGCGGCAGGTATACGGTAAGGAGATAACGAACGGGCTGGCCGTATGGGACCTGATTGTATACCGTATATGCTGTTACTAACCCCGGCCGCCGGCGCGGGGGGGGGGGGGGGGGGGGGGGGGGGGGGGGGGGGG
>QJNU01001117.1:0-12511 GCA_004154915.1 Monosporascus ibericus | reverse complement strand
TTGCAGGTGCTGTTGCACTCATACAACTTTAAGTAGCTTAGCTCCGGAACACATATGGGCCGATCAGTAGGTGACCTTTCCGTATATGGGGTGCGCTACGTACCCCCCAGTTAGCTGACATACCCCCTTAACGCCTTAAAGCATTTACGGCGTTAATCACCGCACTTTATTACTCCCTAAAGCCACAACTATCCATTTTACCTCTCCTCCGGCGATTAAATCCTCTTAATCAACTAATTCTTCGTCTAAAATAACCCTTAAAGCTTTCCTCCGCTGATTTAGGGCTTCGGTAATATCTATCGGTCCTAGCTGCTTTTTAAAGTGCCTAAAGGCTTTTCGTAACAGGGCTTTAATTAATTTATCCGCTAGCATATCGCCTTTAAGCGTATAATCCATTTTGATCAGGTCCCTTTTTACTGCCTCTTGCAGCCAGTAATTATGTATATTTACGTACCGTAGCTTTGTTTGTAACAGGGCGACGTCAGCGTTAACAAACCGTATCGTTTGTTAATTGTCGTACCATACATTTAACGGTCCTGTATCTAGGCCAACTTTTAATTCCTTAATTAGTTGAAAAATAAATAAGGCTTTTTTTATAACCTGCGTAAGGGATAATAATTCCGTTTCGGTTGTAAAAGCGATTTTTTATTTCGTTAATTAAGGGTAATGGTATCCTGTTTTTAACGGTGATATCGTTTAATTATCTGTAATCGATAATTAGGCGTAACTTTTCGTTTTCCCTTAATATAAAGAATATGAGATATCCGGTTAATAAATTAGGTAGAATCTGGTCGATATTTCTTTTTTAAGGATTATTTTATGGTTTTATTCGCTATATTTTAATAATGTTATCTCGAGTTTTTTTCGAAATAATCCTTTATATTTGTGGTATTATGGAGGTACGTTGGTTATGGTTTTTAGCTTTGGGGGTTAATGTTATAAGTAATTATTTATTTTTTGTAAATTTATTTTGATAATAGCGATAATGCGTCGTATTTTTTTGTAGTACCTCTATTTTTTTTTATGTTTTGTTCCTGTAGGTGGTAAGGTTTCTGTGGTATTTTTATGCCTGTATTCGTCGCCATTTTCGATCGAATATTAAGATCTTTTTTGTTTTTGCTTTTTTTTTATCAAATGGATATAAAGCGAACTTTACCTGGCCAGTTATTTAATCGATTAAAGGGTTGTACTAGTATAACCATAGTTTTCCGAGGATTATGTCGTAATTCCTTATCGGGACGATATCGAAATTTGCTGTTTGGTTTCGTCCGTTAACGAAGATCTCGAAGTAATTAATCTTACGGTTAATCTTTTTATTATCGTAGGTAAATACCTGACCTTTTACGTTTTCGGCGATATAAAGTTCCATCTTTTCCTTTTATGGTAGTCGAAATCGATTAACCATATTTGGCGTAATATAATTACGTTTTGATATTTCGTAATCCATAAATACGGTAAATTAATATATCCTAATTCTTACTTGCAAAATAATAAGGTCGTTTTTAACTTTTATGGTCGCGTTTAAAGCCTTTTTGAGAAACTTCTGCTGGCTTTTACGGGTCTTACCATCTTACGGCTTTTTTATAGGTGGCGTTCGTCTTTTAACTTATCCTTTAACGCCTTAATGCGTTCCTGATTCTATACGTTAAAGGCTTGGAACTATTTTAATTATCCCTTTTATCGGCGTAAAATAACTTTTAATAAGAGGATTTATGTTTGGAAATCTTTTTTGCTAATATACTCTTATTCGGGGGCCTTTCGTTCCGTTTATCGTACTTAAAACTGGGCATTATATTGCCTTATATCTTCGTTCCTTTTCTTTATTTCGTATTTAATTTTTTATCGCTTATCCGGGTTATCCGTAAAGGTTAAATAAAAGTTTAAGTTATTAATTACTTTTAGTGATACCTTTATAATTATTTGGTAAATCCATTTTTATTTTATTTTATGATCGTATTATCCGTAATAGCATATAAGGTTTTCGTCCGGGCAACTTTTTCCTTCGGGCTAACTTATTACTACCGTAATGATATTAATGATATTTTTTAAGGCAAATGCTTTTAGGTATTTATATTACCGTTAATCCCTAAGGTCCTTTCCGATCTGGTTATAAAAGTCGGATCTCTAATTATATATTTACGTAAGTTATATCTCAATATACCGTTTTCTTTCCATATATTTCTGGCAATAAATACGCTTATACTAAATAGTACAAAGTTTCCCATATCGGTTTAATTATCCTGGAAGTAGGTTTTCATCCTAACCTTAATACTCCTTAATTTATGCGTTTAGTTTTAACTGTTCGTACCGTTATCGCTATTTTTTCTAAAAGCGGGAAAGTAACTTATTTTTTAACAGTTCCTTTTATCCGTCGTATTTTTTTAATTACTGAGTTATTATAGATTTTATAATAAGGGTTCGTTATTTTTAAATAATTACTTAGGATAATCTTTTCGCTTTCTGCAATCCCTGTTATACTTTTTCGGGGGGGGGTTATGGTTATTCTTGATTTTAATTATGTTAATTAATTTGTTATCGTTTCCTTAATTATTTCAAAAGGGTTTTTGCGGAACCGGTATTCAAGTATATTGTCGTAACTTCTTGGGTGCCTTATATTAGTAGGCCTTATGTTTTATTTTGTTATAATTGAAACATTTAATAATGCGAAGGTCGCGTTACTAAACTACGCCTAACTTCATAGGTCCTGGTGCCGTTCCATTAAACGTATTAATTCCTCGTAACGTATTAATGCTAAAAGGGTACCTTAGTTTATTATTTTATCGGCCTTTAAGGTGTCGAGTTCTCCAGGCGTACTGTTAATTATCGATCTTAATTACCATGGCGATATAATCTACCAACCTTTCGGGACGTTTATCTTTAAATAATTCTTTTTATACTTCCTTTTTTAAGCCATTAAAAAATGTAACTATTAATACCTTTTATCCTTAATTAATTTTCGAAGCTAATTAAATAAAGGAGTTACCGTATCCGGAGGTTAAATCTTTTTCCTTTAGACTTTTAATCTTTTTCTCGGCCTTAATCTTCTTATTTATTATTCCAAATATTCTTTTTAGTTTTTCCTCGAAACCTTCGTAATTATTATGAATATTCGTAATTTCCACAGATCTTTATTAAGGGAGTTTGGTAACTTACTTACGAAGGGTAAGCTTAAATTAAGTAACCGCGTTTTCGGTTAACTATCTTATAGCGAATTAAATTCGAAAGATAAGCGTTACGAATTTGATAGGGAAGTATTCGAAATAAATACGACATTCCGTAACGAAATATTATAACTTGGTGGTAATTCCGTCAAAAAAGGTAGGCTTAATAAGGTTTAAAACTTTTGCGAATTTTTTGGTATGGGCCGTTTAAGTAAACTATGCGGGTTGGGCTGGCTAATCTGGTTGATCGGGCTGCTTTATGCTTGCTTATTTTGCTAATTCAACTTTTGAGGCTTTTAGTTGCTCGTAAATCTTTTCGAATATATTAGTAAGCTCTATTTTGTTATTGGTAAGTTACGTAACCGCGTTGGTTAACCAGTTAAGTCGTTATAAAGCTTCTTCCTAGAAAAGATTAAGTCGAATCTTTTCGTTATCGGAATCTATGGGGTTATTTTCGGGTACCTAGAAGGCTTTCTTGAAGGCGGGCTGCTTGCTGAAGGATATAACGTTAATGGTATTATTCAAGGTTTAACAATACTATTAAATAAAAGTTTGTAACGTATAACGGCTAAAGGGTTTAATCAACTATTAAACCTAGTCGTACGGTTTATATTAGCAATAATATCGTAAGAAATTAAGCAATAATACGTTTAATAATTACGTTTGGTAATAGCAGATTGGTAAAACTAATCTGGGTAACCAAGTTATATTACAAGCTGGTAATTTCTCTAGACTATGGTGATAACGAATATATATATCCTTATCTTAACTTAAGGAGCTTAAGCGGTTTAAACCCTTAAGGTTATTAAGTCCTTTAAATCCGTATGGCGACTTAAGAAGCTTAAGTAGCTTGGCACGTTAAGTCCTTTAAGCCCGTCACGTGACCCATTAGTTTGGGTCGGGGCTGACTTTTGGAAAACCCCACCGTTTGTGTTGCAGCCAAGACCGCGAGGTCATAACACAGCAACCTACATATTAACTAGAAATACTAAACACTTTCCTAGGAAAATGATAAAAAGCCACTTAGGGAAAACGAACAAAAAGTATATTATGTTATCAAGGAAGTATAAATATTAAATTAAGCAGAAACGGTATTATCTAAGTACTAGGAATTTAAAAGATTATTTAAGGATAAAGAAAATTACGAATTACTACCATATAATTAATGGGATTACCGAATACCTATTAAGGGAAAATGTTATCCTAAACTTTATAAAGTTTATTACATAAATTCTAAAAAGTTAAAGGCCTTATGGAAAATTATTTAACTTAACTTGAAAAAAGGATATATTTGACCTTTTAATTTTTCTACTGGATACCCTGTCCTTATAATACCAAAAACCAAAGATAAAAAGTAAACAATTAACGAAAACGGAGACCTAATTTTTATAAAAGTAATTGATTATAAATAGCTAAACGATATCACTATTAAAAATAAATACCCCCTAACTTTTATAAACATATTAAAAGAAAACATGAATAAAGTTAAGTAATTTATTATATTTAATTTTCGAAATAGGTACTACCGTATTAAAATAAGTAAAAAACAAAAAAAGAAAAAAGAAAAAAAAACGGTATTTAAAACGATATACAGACTTTACGAATATCGAATAATGTTTATGGGACTTATTAATATTCCCGCTAGTTTTTAACGTCTGGTTATAAGCACCTTACGAAAATTTCTGGATAAGTTTATGTTTGTCTATCTCGAGAACATTCTAATTTATTCCGAGACTTTAAAAAAGCATAAAAAATATATGGCTTAAATACTTAAAACCTTGAATAAGGCGAATATTCGAATTAACTTAACCAAAAGCGTATGGCACATATAAAAGTTAAACTTTTTAGGATATACATTTACCCCCGGCCATATTCAGATCTAACGCTTTAAGATGGCAATAATTAAGAATTAACCTATCCTTAACAAAGCGACCGTTACCGACATCCGGTAGATCCTAGGATTTATGGGATACGTACGAAACTTAATTAAAGGATACGGAAATATAATTAAATTATTAACGAAATTTATTACCAAAAAATACGTTGGTAACAACTTTAGGCTTCTAAAAAATGCAAAAAAAAAGAAACAAAAAACAAAACAAAAGAACGTTTTAAATCTTAAAAGACGTAATTACCAATAGATCCATAATAAAATTGCTTAACGCAAATAAAACGAAGTGCTTAAAAACGGATATTTCGGATTACGCATTAAATGCCGTCTTAGAACAATTAAAGAATAATAACAAATGACATCTAATGGCCTATTATTCGAAAGTATTTAAAAATGCAAAACTTAGATATCGATTTATAACAAGAAACTTCTAGCAATTATTAACGCTTTTAAAAAATAGGAACCCTTCCTTAATAGAACTAAAAAAACCTTTAATATTTACTTTAATCATAAGAACCTTACCCGCTTTATGAAAATACAAAAATTAAATAAACGATATAAAGTTTAAATGATTTTCTTATTAAGGTTTAATTTTAAAATATATCATATTAAAGGAAAAAAGAATATCCAGGCGGATATTTTTAGTCGTAAAGGCGACTATAAACCTCAGGTTCCTAAACGAAGCATGCAGATATTATAATATAATAAGAATGGCATTATAACCTCCGAATTTTTAACGAAGTTTCAAAATTCCTACGATACGAAAAAAAAGAAAGAAGTCCAGCAGTTAAAAGGACAACTAAAAGACTAGCTACTATACTATGGCAAGATTTATATTCCTAGGAACTAACAAGAACAATTCGTAAAGGAATTTTACGAAAACTTATTATATGGATATCAAGGAATCTTTAAAACCACCCGACGGTTACAGAAGAAGTATGACTTTTTAAAGGTACGCCGAATAATTAAAAAGGTTATCAAAAGTTGCAACATCTGGAATAAGGCTAAGGCAGTACGCCACAAACCCTTTGGGCTGTTACAACTTACCGACATTCCTAATAAGACATGGAACACCACAGCTTGGGATTTTATTACCAGCCTTCCTTCATTTAAAAACCTAATTACTGGAGTCGAGTACGACGGAATCTAGGTAATCGTTAACAGATTTACTAAATATGGGTATTTCGTACCCTTTAAAGGAACTATAACGGCAAAATAACTGGCTTTATATTTATTCGATATTATTTCGATAAATACGAAAAGCCGGAAAAGATGATCTTTAATTAAAATAAGCTTTTTACGTCCAAATTTAGCACCAGTTTTTCTTTAAATAAATAGGTACTAAGCTTAAGTTCTTAATAACTTAGTACTTATAAACAGATGGCCAGATAGAACGACTAAACCAGACCCTGGAACAGTACCTCCGAAGCTATGTTAATTACTAGCAAGACAATTGGGTAAAGTTGTTATTATTGGCATAAGTGGCCTATAACACGTTTATTAACGAAAATATAGGTATATCCCCTTATATAGTTGTATACGGATATAAGGTAGTAACTTAACGATTAGAGTAGTTAGTGCATAAAACTCCTGCAATTACTACCGTGGCTTTTCGAGCAGAAATAATGGTAACTGAAATCAAAACGATATAATCCCGCTTATAAACCGAGTTGCGTTTTCTTTAATAAAGAATGGCCTAATATTATAACAAAAAGAAAATTAAGGAATTAATTTTAGCGAAAGGAAATAAGGTTTATTTATGACGTCAAAGATAAAACGTAACGTTAAACATTTCGTAAATTAAAATTAAGAGGCCTAGCAATAAGTTTGATTTTAAGAAAGTTGGTTTATTTAAGATTAACGAGGTTGTTTCCAAAATTAATTACCGATTATTATTATCTAAGATAATAAAGATATACCCTGTTTTCCACATTTTCTTGCTTAAACCAGCACCAAAGAACGTCCCGTTAGAAACAAGCTTAGAGATCGAAAAAAACGGTAATAAGTACGAAATCGAAACAATACTGGATGCTAAAATGGTTAAAAACAAAATTCAGTACTTAGTTAAATAGGAAGGATACTTATATGAAGAAAATACTTGGGAACCATTTAACTACCTAACAAATGCGATGGACCTGGTTAAGACGTTCCACCGGCAAAGTCCTAAGCGACCGTTTCCAGCGTAGCTAAGGTTACGGGCGATAATAGTCCCCCGCTTAAATTTAACCTTGCGGCGTTCTAATCGAAGGAAGTAAACGCCTTCGTAATAGGATCTATCTCGAGAACAAGCCACGCTTGCTCCGCTTTTATACGTCGCTGTTCCTTTTCCAACTTCTCCTGTTTTTTTAATTAGTTTAATTCATAACCCTTTTTTAAAATGGCAAAGGCCTTTTTTTATAAAGCATTTTGTTAAAGGCGCAAACGTTTTAACCGACTAAAAAGTTCAATTAAATTATCCTTTACTTTACGCTGTTCCTTTTGCAAACGCTTACGTTTTTCCCCGATTTTTACTAATAAATTCATATCTAACACGTCATAAGCCGAACGCTAGCAACGGGTGCAATAACCGCAACTTGGAATGTTAACCAAATAAAAAAATCGGCTTTTTAAAGCGAATGTAATTCGAGCAGAAGACAACTCTAAAGCCGAATTTCTTCATAAAATCTGTACGATTATTACGTACCTTACGTTGGTTTAAACAAAGCTTCCTTTTTTCCTTTTGAATACGGCCTGTCATAATAAAGTTAACTAGATCGTCCTCGAAAAAACTGCTTTAACGAACGAAGTGGCCACCTACGGTTCTTATCTTTAGGACAAAAATCCTTAAAGAAAGGGAAATAGTGTTATAAAAACAGAGTTCCTGTCTCGAAAAGACCAACCCTTAAGGCCTAACGTAGATCTAACACGGCTAAACCCCAGAGGGGAATTCTTACCCCATTAAACGTGATTTACGTGATCTAATAAATTAATTAGATTACATAAATCACATAAATCCACGATATACTTATTTTAAGGAATGAAAATATATATATGAACCGATCCCCTATATAGATAGCACCTATTTAGTTTCGCTTCTTAGCTATCAATCTAAGCCTACAGCCAGAGGCAGTCGTTCTTTACTGTGGGAAAAGTCTTTAAATCTCTTTAACGAACAGACCCCTTTTCGGATACTGCTTATACTTCCAGGTGGATGTATGACAGGTTCGTTACACCGTAATAACGATTAAAATTCGAAACGACTTTCCAACTAGCGTAAATACGTATATATTCCCATAAACGTTTTTAAGTTATTAATCGTCTCGTACGATAAAACGGGCCTTATACTTTTAAAACCAACTATATTTATCGAATTTATAAACGTATACTTATATATACCTTAAAACTTATTTCCTTTTAATAAAAAACTAATTCATCGTCTCCTAGGATTACATTTCTTTATAACTTTATAAATAAACCCTTTCGGCTTTACGAAACATTTCCCTTAACGGATATATACTTAACTTTTTATAACCTCGCGGCGGTAACGGTAGGTCTCGTTTATATACTCGGTCTTGTGTTACAGGAATAGGGGTTCCTGTCTTGGAGAGACCAACCTTCGGGCTTGGCTCGTGCCCGCCACGGGTAAACCTCGGAGGAGGGGGCTTGGCTCTCAAGGTGATCTGGTTGATCTGGACGGTCTGGGACCAGATCATATAGATCATACAGATCATACAGATCCAAGACATACTCATTAAAGGACAATTGGATATATATGAACTAAATTCCTTATATAGATAGCGCCTATTTAATTTCGCTTCTTAACTATTAATTTAAGCCTATAGCTAAAGGCAGTTATTCTTTACTATGGAAAAAGTCTTTCAATCTTTTTAACGAATAAACTTTTATTTAAATTATTTTTTGCCTTATTATTACCTATAAATCAAAACCTTATTTCGGATATTGCTTATATTTTTAGGTGGATATATAACAGGTTCGTTATATTTCAATAACTTCTTAATTAATATCCGACGGATAATTTTAAGTTTAATTAAGCATAAGCTTTCTCAAACTTAATAAAAACGATATTATAAAACGACGTTTAGAAAATAAATAATATACCCGATCTTTATTATAAATTAATAAAGAATTAATAAGTAAATTAAATAATATACCTTTTACAATTCGAAATAAAGGAAATCCTTCTTCTTTTTAAACCTAATATTTAATCCCGGCTTTAAAGGATATTATTAAGGTTCAGGAAAATTCAGAAGAAAAAAAGAACTAAAGGTTTAGGGATTTTAAAGCCCGAAAAGAAAGGAAAAAAAAGTTTTCCCTTAAGGAAAAAATGAAAACCCTGTTACGCAAAATCGAAGGCTTAAAAAAGGATAAAAAAGAAACCTTAACCCCCGAAGAAAAAGATAATTTAACTTACCCGAAAAAAAAAGAACTTTAATACATTTATTATTCGGCCTTAATCGATATCGCCAAATTATAATTTTACCTTTTAATTATTACGGAATGCTAGAAATTAAGGGTTATAAATTAATTATCCTAAAACCTTATAACGGAACTATAAATATGAAGGGACTTTTTATTCAAGTTAAAACTTACCTTAAGTTTTACCAGAGTTTCTTAACAGAGGATTATCAAAAAGTAATAGTAACTTTTTAACTATTTATCGGATAAGTTCTTTTAGGGTTCGAACTAACTTTAAAGGATTACTTAAAGAATTACCTTAAGAAATCCTTAAATATTATTAATTATATTTTTAACGATTAACAGTACTTTGACGACCGAATCCAAACTATATTTAAAAATCTAAATAAAAAATAATACGTAATAAAATAATTATTTCTTTAACGAAACCAAGTTAACGGCAAAATATACGACGGAATTTAACCGCTTGGTTATAATCTTTAACTTATTAAAAAGCGCGTTATTTTATCCTTTTTATGACGGCCTAAAACCTGAAATTAAAGATACAGTATATATAATACCTAAAACAAAATCTTTTAAAGAATATACTGATAAAGTAATTATTATTAACCGACGTACCTTTAACCGGTATTTCGAAAAAAAAAAGAATTAATAAACGAAATAACGATAAAGGCTTTAATAACCGAATCAAGAAAAATAGAGGTAAGCCTTAAAAAAAGGTAAGTACCGTTTCAAAAACGCCCCAAAAAGATAAGTCCGATATAAAGTATTTTAATTATAACAAAAAGGGATATTTTAAAAGCGAATATTGCTTTTTCGTAAAAAGAAACTTTAAAATAAAAGGGATTCCTTAACCCCAGAAAAAAGCCAGGGCGGTTAAATAAAAAACCGACAATAAAGTAAAAGAAAAAAACAAAAGAATTACTTTAATTTCCTTCCAGTCAGAATTTATTATTACTATTATTATTCGAATCCAAAACGACATCCCGAAATACGAGGATTACCTTATTTACCAGGATTTTAAGGTTAGGGCCTATAAGTATTACCCCGGATAAATAGCCTCCAGGATAGCGATAAAGTTAGGATGTCGCTGCCATCTCGACGCATAAAAGTACGAGCTACATAACGAAAATGGTTAGTTCCGACCCGACGCTACCAATTACGGATAATTATTCCCAAAACTTTGCAAATTCCCTAAGTATACGGTATATACCAAATTCCGAACAAATTAACATAAGTTATTGCACTTTACCGCTTGTTACATCGACGATTGTTTCGTTTATTTTAACGCCAAAAAATATAATAACTTTTAACCTAAATAAAATGCAAGAACACCTACTAAACCAGATAACGAATTTAAATACATAAAAACTTTGCGATGGCCAAAATACCTTAGGCCTTATTATTTACATCCCGAATTAAAATAAAGTTAAAAGACCATATCGTAAGGATATTTATGTTATTTTCCGATACTTTATATCTAATTAGAACTTCTAAAGAATGGAATATTTTCTTCGAAGGTTTATATTTTTAACTTTATAATTCGAAAAATGCAGGACTAAAGGTCGAACCCGAAAAGGAAAATTAACTTCGAATGCTAATTCGGCAAAAAGAGATAATATAAATATATAAATAATTATTATACTAAACATATTACGAAAAAAGCTCGAAATAAAAACGTTTCCTCATAAGCAAAAAATAATAATCAAAAAACGCTAGAAACTTTAAAAATTAAGATATCGAAAAGCCCTATTTTATAAAACCTTATATAAAACGACAAAAGGGATACGTAACTAGATCGAGATTCCCCTTTAATATAAAAACAAAATATTCAAAACTATAATTAATTTAAAAGCCGAAAAAAGTTTTATTTTTTCCGCGCTAATAAAGAAATATTAAGTTTCTTGGAAATATAAGCTGAAATTATATAAGTTACGTATAATAAACGGAAGCGTATTTAAGTATAAAAACGGACGAGTTGTACGAAAAACTGAAGAATTTCCCGTTTGGATTTAAGAATATTAAGAACGAATTTTGTTGGATATTGCCGACATCTCCGGATATGATATTATCTTAGGAATGTTATGATTTAAGTCCAGCAACCTACATATCGATTAGAAATACTAAACATTTTCTTAGAAAGATAAAAGAAAACCATCCGAGAAGAACGAGCAAGAGATTTATTATGTTATTAAAAAGGTATAAGTCCTAGATAAAACCGGAACAGTATTACCTAAATATCGAAAATTTAAGAATTATTTAAGGATAAAAGAATCACGAATTGCTATTATATGGTTAATGGAATTACCCAATACCTATTAAAAAAGGATATTACTTTGAACTTTATAAAACTTACCAGATAAACCTTAAAAGGTTAAAAGCTTTATAGAAGATTACTTAACTTAATCTAAAAAGAAATATATTCGACCTTTTAATTCTCTTGCTGAATACCTTATTTTTATAATACTAAAGAGTAAAGATAAAAAGTAAAAGATTAATAAAAACGAAAATCTGGTTTTTAAAAAAGTTATCAATTATAAATAATTAAACGATATCATAATTAAAAATAGATATTTTTTAACTTTTATAAACATATTAAGAAGAAACGTTATTAAAGTAAAGTAGTTTATTATATTTAATTTTCGAGACGGATATTACCGTATTAAAATAACTAACGTCTCACACGTATGAGCGAGGGACACGTATGAGCGAGGCACTTTTTCAGCCATTCCAACTACCTATCTTTAATTGTCCATTTTTTAATACCAACATTATGGAACGCCTTACAAAAGAAGCGAGAATGAACCTAGCCTTTCAGGCTAAAAAAAGAAACCCAAAACTTAGTTACAGAAAACTTAGTTTTATTTATGAAGTTCCATATTTTACCTTGTTATACCGTTCTAACGGTAGACGCGCCCGAGCCGATATTATCCCTCCTTTGTAGAAATTAACGCCGACCGAAAAAAAATCGATTGTCGACCGAATCCTCGACTTAAATACGCGAGCGTTTCCTGTCCGGCTTTAATACGTTAAAGATATGGCC
>QJNU01001116.1:0-12568 GCA_004154915.1 Monosporascus ibericus | reverse complement strand
GTCACCTACTGATCGGCCCATATGTGTTCCGGAGCTAAGCTACTTAAAGTTGTATGAGTGCAACAGCACCTGCAACTGACCTAATACAACAACACAACTGAGGTCCCCTATATCTGACAATTAAAAGTCTCATTCGCTTAATTCGCGTATATATCAACTGATCAGCTATTGCTGAAATGATATAGGCTATATATCAGTAGCAATTATTTATATATTTCAAATAATAACAATGGCGACCGCATAGTCGACGTCCTTAGTTATCTATAAGGGACATAAGGATTAGAACCGTTTCAAAGGCGAATTTTAGATTAAAGCACGCATTCTTAATATCTAGGATTATATCGATCCTGATTAATTACTTAAATAACCTATCAAACCTACGAAACTTAAGATGGCCACTTATCCAAAAAAACGATTTCGTCAGATAATAACGCGAACGGCCAGTTTATTTACCGAAAGAACCATATAAATCCAAAAAGTCGATTAAATAAGTTACTTAACGAATACTTTTAAAATAACGACCGAAGGTAAATAAACCTATAATTAGGACTTTACAGAATATACTTACATGGATAGGAAATACGATACCTTTCGCAAAAGTATAAACAGCCTTACAAATTAGGTCTTAAAATCGGTATCTTTAGCGATTAAAGAAACGAACCTTCTTTTAGAAAAGAATTTACGGGAATGGTACGTTACGTTAGCCGAATTTAGCAAGGTGTACGATAACAGGCTTTTAATTAATACTTAACGAAAATACCGCGACCGGTTAAAGTAAGCCTTAAAGTTAGCAAAAAAGCTAGACGAATAAATCGGGAAATGGCAGGAGATTATGGCTTAAGGGCAACGATACGGAGTTCTAGAAACGAAAACGACGATCGTATAGGTCAACGACCTATGTACAGCAATAGCTTTAATCATAAAAACCTGGACGACCACTTTCTAGATGGTAAGGAAAATCAAGATAAAAAACGGCACGATTAGTTACCAAAAGGTAGCTGCTAACCTTCTGGATTATTAGGTTATAACCTATTTACCAATTACATTAAAAAACGTTAAGGCAACGTTTCCAACGTTCCATAGGGCTCCTACGGAACCATCTAATCCGGACGATCCTAATCAGGAAGAAAATAAACCTACTAACCGTCAACCAAGAGGTAGGAATTCAGGACGGGGCCTAAAACAAGGTAATCGAGGTAATTCTTATTCGGATCGAAACGCCAGCAAACGAAAGCGTAACGAATTAGACGATTAGGGTACCCGTTATAAAGCATATTATAGTACCATACATAAGTTACCTTAATACTTTTACGCGTTCCTTAAGAAAGCCTTAGTAAATTTTAGGTTTACAGAAATAATAGCATTATTCGTTAAAGATCGGATTGCCTCCGATCAGTCTTTAAGGGAAAAAATTAACCGTTTATTAAAAACTATGGATAAACTGATTATATAAAAGACAGATTAATTCCTAAAGGAAATAAAACGAATTTTAACGTATTTTTTAATTATTAAGTAACGTAACGCTATAAACGTTTCGTCTTACCCTTTAAGGAATTTATCCATTTTAAATTCGGGTTTTACGATATATATTTTTAACCTAATTAATAGGTGTTACGAAACAGGAAAGACTCCCAGGCCAGAAATGAGACCTTAGGAAGGTGACCCCAACGGGTAAACCTCGGCCCCATAAAATGATCTCTGTCGCGTTAACAAAGACCATCCAGAGACTTCTAAGGGACCATATAAAAAGGCTTTAGGGACCTTAAGAAAATAAAAAAGGTATATATAAACCAAGTTTCCTTTATAAATAGCACTTACTTAGTTTCGTTCCTTAGTTATTAATTTAAGCTTTTAATTAAAGGTAACTGTACCGTTTTCCAATTAAGGGAAAAGTTTTTAAATCTTTTTAACGAACAAACCCTTAGTAAATCATTTTTCGCCCTATTATTACCTGCAAATCAAGACCCCTTTTCGGATATTACTTATACTTTCAGGTGGATATATAATAAGTTCGTTACATTTTAATAACTTCTTAATTAATAGCCGACGGATAATTTCAAGCCTAGTTAGGCATAAGCTTTCCTGAACTTAATAAAAACGATATCATAAAGCGACGTTTAAAAAATAAACAAAATACCCGATCCCTATTATAAGCCAGTAAAGGATTAGTAACCAAATTAAATAATTTACCCCTTATCGAAAAAGGTCTTTAACTAATTAATAATATCATGCTTTTTACGACCCGAGGTAAAGGAAAACCTTTTTCTTTTTAAACCTAGCAGCTAACCCCGGCTCCAAAAAATACTATTAAAGTTTAGGGAAATTCGGAAAAGGAGGAAAAGCCAGTAATCTAGGAACCCTAGGGCCCGAAAGGAAAGGAAAAAAAGCTTTTTTTTAAAAAGAAAATGGAAATCCTGTTACGCAGAATCCAAGCCCTAGAAAAAAATAAAAAAGAAAGACCTTAACTTACCAGAAAAAATATGGCTTAACCTACCCGAAGAATAAAGGAAAAAATCCTAGCATCCTTATTATTCGGCCCTAATCGGTACCGCGAAACCATTATCCTATTCCTTAATTACCATGGAATGCCGGAAATTAAGGGCTACAAGTTAATTATCCTAAAGCTTTATAACGGGATTATAAATATAAAAGGATTCCTCGTTCAAACTAAAACTTACCTTAAGTTTTATTAAAATTCCTTAACGGAAAATTATTAAAAGGTAATAACCATTTTCCAGTTACTTACTAAACAAATTCTCCTATAGTTCGAGCTTATTATAAAGAATTACCTAAAAAATTACCTTAAGGAATTCTTAAATATTATTAATTACATTTTTAACGATTACCGATACTTTAAGAACCGAATGTAAATTATATTTGAAGATTTAGATAAAAAGTAATACGTAATAAAATAGTTATACTTTTTCCATTAAACTAAGTTAATAACAAAGTATACGACGGAATTTAACCGCTTGGCCGCAATTTCCAATTTATCCGAAAGTACGTTATTTTACCCCTTTTACGATAACTTAAAACTTTAGGTTAAGGATAAGATATATATAATACCCAAATAAAATCCTTTAAGGAATATACTAATAAAGTAATTATTATTAACCGATATACCTTTAACCGGTACCTTAAAAAAAGGAATTAATAAACGAAATAATAATAAAAGTTTTAATGGCTAAACTAAAAAAAGATAAGAGCAAGCCTTAAAAAAATAAGCACTACTTTAAAAAAGCCCCAAAAAAATAAATCTAACATAAAGTATTTTAACTATAGCAAAAAGGGATATTTTAAAAGCGAATATCGTTTTCCCGCCAAAAGGAACTTCAAGAAGGAAAAGATTCCTTAACCCCAGCAAAAAGCTAAAGCGGCTAAATAAAAAACCGATAATAAGGCAAAAAAGGAAAAGAAAAAAATCAATTTGATTTCCTTCCAGCCAGAATTTATTATCGCCATCATTACTTAAATTTAAAATAACATCCCAAAATACGAAAATTACCCTATTTACCAGGATTTTAAAATTAAAACTTATAAATATCACCCCGGATAAATAACCTGCAGGATAACCATAAAACTAAAATACTTTTACCATGTTAATATATCTTAATATAAAATGCACGATAAAAACGGTTAATTCCAACCCGACGCTAACAACCATAAATAATTATTCCCGGAACTTTGTAAACTCCCTAAATATACGGTACATACCAAATTATAAAAAAGCCAGCATAAGTCGTTATACTTTATTACTTATTACCTTAACGATTATTTTGTTTATTTTCGAACCAAAAAAAAATAATAACTTTTGGCCTAAATAAAACGAAAATATACTTACTAAACTAAATAACGAATATAAATGCATAAAAACTCCCCGATAGCTAAAATACCTTAAGTTTTATTACCTACATCTTAAATTAAAACAAAGTTAAAAGGTTATATTATAAGGATATTTATGTTATTCCTTAATACTTTATATTTAATACGAACTTTTAAATATAAAAATACCCTTTTCGAAAATTTATACCTTTAACCTAATAACTAGAAAAATGTAAAACCAAAAATCGAACCCAAAAAAAATAATTATCCCCGAATACAAATATAACAAGAAAACGTAATTTAAATGCAAAAACGACCAATATACCAAACACGTTTTTCGAAAGATATACGAATAAAAACTTTCTTAAGCTAAATACCATCCCAAGTCAAAAAACGCCAAAAGCCTTCGAAAATAAAGCATCAAAAAGCCCCAATTTATAAAACCTTATATAAGGTAACAAAGGAATTACGTAAACAAATCGAAATTTTATTTTAATATAAAAACAGTATATTTAAAGCTATAATCGACTTAAAAACCGAAAGCAACTTTATTTTTCCCGTAACAACAAAAAAATATTAAGTTCCTTAAAGATATAAGTTAAAACTTTATAAATTACGCATAATAAACGGAAGCCTATCCAAATACGATAACGGACAAGTTTTACGAAAAACAAAAAGATTTCCCGTTTAGATCCAAGGATACCAAAAACGAATTTCGTTGGACATTACCAACATTTCTAGACATAACATCATCTTGGGAATACCATGGCTCAAAACCAACAATCCATATATCAACTGGAAACACTAAACACTTTCCTAAAAAAACAATAAGAAACTACCGGAAAAAAACGAACAAAAAGTTTACTATATTATCAAAAAAGTACAAGTACTAAACTAAACCGAAACAATACTACCTAAATATCGAAAATTTAAAAAACTATTTAAGGATAAAAAAAACCATAAGTTATTACCACATAATTAATAAAACCATCGGATACCTATTAAGGAAAAGCATTATCCTAAACTTTACAAAATTTACTACATAAACCTTAAAAAGTTAAAAACCTTATAAAAAATTATTTAACTCGATTTAAAAAAAAGATATATTCGACCCTTTAACTTACTTACCAAATACCCCGTCCTTATGGTACCAAAAACCAAAAACGGAAAAAAAAATTAACGAAAATAAAAACCTAATTTTTTAAAAAATAATCGATTATAAATAACTAAACGATATTACGATTAAAAATAAATACCTCCTAATTTTTATAAACATATTAAAAGAAAACGTTAATAAAATTAAATAATTTACTGCACTTAATTTTCGAAATAAGTACTACCGTATCAAAATGGCCAAAAAATAAAAAAATAAAAAATAACATTCAAAATAATATACGAGTTTTACGAATACCGAATAATACCTATAAGACTTACTAATACCCCTACCAGTTTTTAACGCCTAGTTATAACCATCTTACGAAAGTATTTAAATAAGTTTATATTCGTTTACCTCGATAATATTCTTATTTACTTCGAAACTTTAAAAAAGTACAAAAAGTATATAGCTTAAATACTTAAAACCTTAAATAATGTAAATATTCAAGTTAATCCAGCTAAAAACATATGGCACACACAAAAGTTAAACTTTCTGGGATACATACTTACCCCCGGCCAAATTCAGATTCAACACTTTAAAATAAAAGCAATTAAAAATTAAGTTATCCCTAACAAAATAACCGTTACCAACATCCGATAAATCTTAAGATTTACGGGATACGTATAAAACTTAATTAAGGGATACGGAAACATAATTAGATTATTAACGAAACTTACTACCAAAAAGTATATTAATAAAAAGTTTAAGCTTTTAAAAGATACAAAAAAGGCATTCAAATCTTAAAAAACGTAATTACTAATAAACCCATAATAAAACTACTTAACGTAAACAAAGAAAAGCGCCTAAAAATAAACGCCTCGGATTACGCATTAAGTACCGTCCTAAAATAACTAAAGGATAACGATAAATAATACTCAATAACTTACTATTCGAAAACATTCAAAAACGCAGAATTAAAATACCCGATTTATAACAAAAAACTGTTAGCAATTATTAACGTTTTTAAAAAATAAAAGCCTTTCCTTAACGGAACCAAAAAACCCTTTAATATTTACTCCGATTATAAAAACCTTATTCGATTTATAAAGGTATAAAAACTAAATAAACGACATAAAACTTAAATAATTTTCTTATCAAAATTCAATTTTAAAATATATTATATTAAAGAAAAAGAAAACATTTAAACGGATACTTTTAATCGCAAAAAAAATTATAATCCTAAAATTCCCAAAGGAAATATATAAATATTACAGTATAATAAAAATAGCATTATATAATTATGCGAAATCCTAAAAAAACCAACCCCCAAACTTTTAACGAAATTTCGAAATTCCTACGATACGAAAAAAAAGAAAGAGATTTAGCAACTAAAAAAACAGCCAAAAAACCAGCTACTATACCATAACGAAATTTACGTTCCTAAGGACCAACAAAAACAATTCGTAAAGGAATTTTACGAAAACCTACTACATAAACACCAAAAAATCTTTAAAACCACTAAACGGTTACAAAAAAAATATAACTTCCCAAAACTACGCCGAATAATTAAGAAGGTTATCAAAAACTATAACATCTATAATAAGGCCAAGGCAGCACGCCATAAGCCCTACGGACTATTACAACCCACTAACATTCTTAACAAAACATAAAATACCATAATTTAAAACTTTATTACCAACCTTCCTCCATTTAAAAACCTAATTATTAAAATCGAATACGACAAAATCTGGATAATCGTTAATAAACTTACCAAATATAAATACTTTTTACCTTTTAAAAGAATTATAACGGCAAAGCAATTAACTTATGCATTTATCCGATATTACCTTAATAAATACGGAATACCAAAAAAGATCATTTTTAATCGAAATAAACTTTTTACATTTAAATTTAACATTAATTTCTTTAAATAAATAAGTACTAAACTTAAATTCTTAATGACTTATTACCCTTAAATAAATAGTTAAACGAAACGATTAAATCAAACCCTAAAATAATACCTCCGAAACTATATTAACCACTAGCAAAATAATTAAGTAAAATTATTACCATTAATACAAATAACCTATAATACGTTTACCAACGAAAACATAGGCATATCCCCCCATACAGCTATATACGGATACAAAGTAATAACCTAACGACCAAAACAATCGGCGCATAAAACTCCTATAATCACCACCATAATTCCCCGAACAAAAACAATAATAACTAAAATTAAAACGATACAATCCTACCTACGAACCAAGTTACGTTTTCTTCAGCAAAAAATAGCCCAGTACTATAATAAGAAAAAAATTAAAGGACCAATTTTAACGAAAGGAAACAAAATCTACTTGCTACGTTAAAAACAAAACGTAACGTTAAACATTTTACAAATTAAAACTAAAAGGCCTAATAATAAGCTTAATTTCAAAAAACTTAATCCATTCAAAATTAATAAAGTTATTTCCAAAACCAACTACCGACTATCACTACCTAAAACAATAAAAATACACCCTATTTTCCACATTTCCTTACTTAAACCAGCACCTAAAAACGCCCTACTAAAAACAAGCTTAAAAATCGAAAAAATAATAATAAATACGAAATCGAAAAAATACTAAATTCTAAAATAATTAAAAACAAGATTTAATACCTAATTAAGTAAAAAGAATACTTATACGAAAAAAATACTTAAAAACCGTTTAACCACTTAACGAATACGATAAACCTAATTAAAACGTTCCACCGGCAAAATCCTAACCAACCGTCTCCAGCGCAGCCAAGGTCGCAGGCAATAAAAGTTCTCCGCTTAAATCCAAACCCGCAACGTTCTAATTAAAGAAACTAATATCCGAAACTAATTACGCCTGCTTTTATCGTAAACGCTTTTTTTCCTTATTTAATTTTTCTTTTTCTTCTAATTCATTAATAAAACGAAATCCTTACTAAATCATTTCCACCCCGTAATATTAAAAAAAGTCCTGCTGTCGACTTAACCGAATTAACCTTACCGTAACCTCGGATTATAACCGCTAAAAGTTTAACAACGTTTCTTTAGTTACCTTTTTTTCTCTATCAATTCGCGCTTTTTCCGATCGAATATTTTATAACGATTCTAAAAAAACGTTATTACCCCCACACGATACGTTTACCTCGTAACAGTATTAATACTTTTTTCTTCCCTTGATTATTTTTTACTCCAACCCTAAATTTTCGTAACGTTCGTACGGTATAATAAGGTAACCAAAATTAATAATAAAAAACGCAAAATCTTTCCTACTATCGGTAAAAAACTTAAAACGTTTTCGCAAAAAACCTAACATAATAGCAAATTAATTAGAAACTACAAAAAGGAAAAACCAAGCAGGAAAAAAAAGGGTTAACCTATTTATCTTTAAAGATAAAGATCCTGTAAGAAAAGAAATAATATTACGAAACAAGAAAAACTCCCAAGACAAAAATAAAACCCTAAGAAGGTAACCCTAACGGATAAACCTCGGCCCTACAAAATGATCTTTATCGCGTTAACAGAAACCATTCAAAAACTCCTAAAGGACTATACAAAAAGGCTTCAAGAACCTTAAGGAGATAAAAAAGGTATATATAAACCAAGTTTCCTTTATAGATAGCACCTACTTAATTTCGTTTCTTAGCTATTAATCTAAGCTCTTAACTGGAAATAACTGTACCGTTCTCTAATTAAAAAAAAAGTTTTTAAATCTCTTTAACGAACAAACCCCTAGTAAATCATTCCTCGCCCTATTGTTACCTGCAAATCAAGACCCCTTTTCGGATACTGCTCATACTTCCAGGTGGATGTATGACAGGTTCGTTACAATAGGTTCCTGAATTATAGGATAACGATTCAAGGTAACGGAATGTACGTAAGGAACAGCTTTATCCCGATCAAAAATTACGGAAAAGTAAATATATTACTTTAAAGTTTTAAGAGCTAAAAAACGTTACGTTTATACGACGTAACCCATTACGAAAACTTCGTATATAACTTAATATCTTTCCGGCAGCTTCGAAAGAAAAGATATTAATAAGATAATTAAAAAACTAATAATTTTATTCGAAATAAGTATAATTAAGTAATTATTATGTTAATAAATAAATCTAATTAATTCGTTATCGAAAATATTAACGTAATAATATTTTATACAGCTTTAGTGATTTATAAACGAAATGTTAATTTATAAACGAAAAGATTACCACGTACAGGTAACGGTACCATATAGCACTTACAATTAGGCCATTTAAGCCCCGAAATAATCGCCTAATTATATTCTTATATTAAAAAAGTCCGATTAAAAAGTTTTATAATAATCGAATATTAAGCATATAACAAAGCTAAAGCGAAAAAACAAATACGCCGCGAACTTTAAAAAGAAACATCCCGATCAAGCTAAAAAATCGCCGTCGGCTTTATTAATTTCGAAAAAAACCCTAAAAAATATAAATACGTTATATTCGTTACCGACAGATATTTAAGCTTTATTTAAGATACTTACTTCAAAAACCGAAAGTAAAATATATTAATTATAACGTTTCGATACCTTTTAAAAGTTTTAAAAAATTAAAATAAGGTTTTCTTATAAATAATCGAATACAATAACGAAATCTTAAAAATTTATTAATTTCGAAATATATTTTAATCGCCTTCTTTTAATATTAAACTTAAACCTTTAATATTATATACCTAGGTTTAAAACAAAAATATAAAACGCTTAAAAGGTATAATTAAGGAAAAAACGATTACGATACGAAATAACGTTAAATTATTAACGTTCTTAATTATGTATATTTTTAAAATAGCAATATATTTATATAACCGTATCCTAAAATATTCTTTTTATCTAACGTATAAAAACGGCATTATAATACTTAATCGGAAGCCTTAATAAGCTTATCATTAAACTTATAACTATATGGCCTACGTTATAACGATTACCGTTATAAAGAAAAAATAAAAACTTCAAAAATTAAATCCTAAAGCATAAATTAACTTTTTCGTCGGTTTTCGATCAACGAACATTTACGAAATCTAAAACCTATTAATTAATAAAATTATCGTTATTCGAAACGTTTAATTTAACAAAAAAACTACCTTTTCCGATAATATTAAAAACCTTAAAAATAATTTATTTTACGTTATTAAAAACGAACTATAAAACTTATTCTAATAGGTTACTATACTTAATTAAGCTAATAATTACCTTATATATATATAGATATATAAAATAAAGATTTAAACGGAATAATTTAATTACCGATTAAATAAAAAGATTAATTTTAAAATAATATTAACGTCTAAAAAAACGTACAGAATAAGGGAAAATAAGCCTATTCGTAAAAAGGTAATTACCTTTATATAACCGTTATATTTAAACTACTTTTATTCCTTAAACTATTACCATTATTAACGTTTACCTTAATAATTATTATAATTATTACGCTAACGGAAAAAATAAAAATAACTTTAAATTTTTATTACGTTATTTAACCTAAAATAACCGTAAAAAACGAAAATACCTTACGGGTTATAAATATAAACTTTTTATGAATTCCGAATTATAATAATATTATTAAAATTAATTATAAAATATAAAAAGTTACATTTAATATAAAACGAATAACCTATTTTATAAATACGCGTAATAATAAATTAATAAATTACAAAAGTTTAAAGAAAATAAAAACCCAAAATACGTGCTATTTTAATCGAAAAGGTTTTAATTTATTAAAATAAAAAACGTTATTTAAGTTATAAAACCGGGTATATAAACAGAATTTACCGTTACCGTTATAAAGCCATAAAAAGCTAAATATATACCCGTTAAAGAAAATATTTAAGAAACCCGAATTAATTTACTTATAAAATTATAAAGAAATAAAATCCTAAAAGGTTTTTAATTAATTTTTAATTAAAAAAATAAGTTTTAAAATATATATAAATATACGTTTATAAATTCGATAAATATAATTAACTTTAAAAATATAAAGCCTATTTCGTTATATAAAATAATTAATAACTTAAAAACGCTTATAAAAATATATATGGATTTACGTTAATTAAAAAGTTATTTTAAATTTTAATTATTATTATAATTAAGTTTAATTTAAAATTTAAATAATATAACGTTATAAACGTTTTCGTTAATATAAACTTATTTTACAAAATATATATAAAAATACTTTTAAAATATTTATAATATAATAAAATATTTTTAATTAAAAAAGTATTATATAAATTAAAAATATCTTTTTTTTAGCACAAGATTTTTATTAATATATTTAAAGATTTAAAATTTAACCTTATTTTTTATAAATTATATTATTCTTTTCGTTAAAAATTTTTTTTTTATATTAATAATATAATTATTACGTATAATAAAAATTATTAAAGTTTTATTAATTAATTTATTTAATAAATATAAAAATAATATATTATTATAAATAATAAAAATTTATAATAATCTTTTAAAATTAAAATAATTAAAAGTAAATTTAATAAAAAAGTGTAATTATTTTAATTTAATTTTATAAATGAATGAATTAATTTAATCCTTAAAAAAAGTTTAAATAACTTTCTAAAAAAGTTAATAAAAAACGTTAAATTATTTTTAAATCTTAATTTAATTTATTTAAATTTATTTAATAAATATTAAAAGTAAATCGGTTTTAATTTATATATTATAATTAATACGTAATTTAATATATTTTTTATAATATTTTAATTTATACGATTTAATTAAAACCGTAATAATATATATTATAACGTTACTTATAAAATTGCATTATATTTAATCGATATTAAAATAATAATATTATAATTCGATAATAAAAACTCGATAAATATATAAAATAATATTTTTTTATAAATACTTGAATTAATTAAAAAAGTTTTTAAATTTATGTTAAAAAACTATTTAAAAAAATAATAAAATAATAAGCAAATAAGTAAATTATAATAATTATTTTTATAATTAAAATGGAATTATTATTTTTTATATAAATTATAAAAAGTCTTATTTATTTTTTAATTAATTAAAAAATTAAAAATTAATTTAAATATAAAATTATTAAATATATAATTTTATAATTAAAAAACGATATAATTAATTAATACCGATATCGCCTTTTTATAAATAGAATTATAATACATAAATGTATATAATTATTAATTATAAAAAATAATAATAAAAAATTAATTAAAATAAATTATACGTTTATAAGTAATATATTAACGGATAAATTAATTAAAACTTTATTACAAAAAGTTTTTAAATATTTTAAAAAATAATTAAAATTAATAAATATTATTTAAGCCTTAAATTAACGGAAAAAAGTTTTAAGGGTTATTTTAGACAAAGAATTAGCTAATCAGGAGGATTTAATCGCCGGAGGAGAGGTGGAATGAACAGCTATGGCTTTAGGGAGTGATGAAATACGGTGATTAACGCCGTAAATGCTTTAAGGCGTTAAGGGGGTGTGTCAGCTAGCTGGGGGGTACGTAGCGCACCCCATATTCGGAAAGGTTACCTACTGATCGGCCCATATGTGTTCCGGAGCTAAGCTACTTAAAGTTGTATGAGTGCAACAGCACCTGCAACTGACCTAATACAACAACACAACTGAGGT
>QJNU01001115.1:0-12611 GCA_004154915.1 Monosporascus ibericus | reverse complement strand
TATGGGCCGATCAGTAGGTGACCTTTCCGTATATGGGGTGCGCTACGCACCCCCCAGCTAGCTGACACACCCCTTCAACGCCTTAAAGTCTTCACGGCGTTGATCGTCACACTTTATCACTTCCTAAAGCCACAGCTGTCCATTCCACCTTTCCTCCGGCGATTAAATTCTCCTAATTAGTTAATTTTTCGTTTAAAATAACTTTTAAAGCTTTCTTTCGTTAATTTAAGGCTTTTATAATATTTATCAATTTTAATTACTTTTTAAAGTTTTTAAAGGCTTTTCGTAATAAGGTTTTAATTAATTTATTAATAAATATGTCGCTTATAAACGTATAATTTATTTTAATTAGGTCCTTTTTTGTTACCTTTCGTAATTAATAATTATATATATTTACGTACCGTAATTTTGTTTATAAAATTACGATATTAGCGTTAATTAACCGTATAATCTATTAATTATCGTATTATATATTTAACGGTCCTATGTTAAAATCAACTTTTAATTTTTTAATTAATTAAAAATTAAATAAGGTTTTTTTAATAACTTACGTAAAGGATAATAATTTCGTTTTAATTATAAAAATAATTATTATATTATTTTTTCGAAAAATTTTATTATATAAACTTAAAAACTTTTTTAATTAATTATATTATCCGTAAAAAAGGCGTTATTTTAAATATTTATTAAGTTTTTATTACCGAATTATAACGTTAACGTTTTAATATTAATTGGATATAATATAATTTTATTAATAACGTTATAATATATATTATTAAAGTTTTAATTAAATCGTACGAATTAAGATATTATAAAAAATATATTAAATTACGTATTAATTATAATATATAAAATATATATTTTTTTTTGGTATTTATTAATTAAACCTGAATAAGCTCGATTAAGATTTAGTAATAATTAAATGCTTATTATTAACATTTTTAAAAGGTTATTTAAATTTTTTTTAAAAATTAAATTAATTAATTAATTTATAAAATTAGATTAAAATAATTAATTTTTTTATTAAGTTTATTTTTAATTATTTTAATTTTAAAAAATTATTATAAATTTTTATTACTTATAAAGGTATATTATTTTTATATTTATTAAATTAATTAATAGATAAAGTTTTAATATTTTTTGTTATACGTAATAATTATATCGTCGACGTAAAAAAATAAAAACATCCTTTAACGAAAAAAATAACATAATTCGTAAAAAACGGGGTTAAATCCTAAATCCCTAAATATATTAATAAAATCTTTTTGCCAAAATAAAGGTAATCTTTTTAATCCGTATAATACCTTCTTAATTAGGAATATTTTATTACGTTATAAATATTTTAAAGACGTTTTTATATATATTTTATAAGGTAAGTTTATATTAACGAAAACGTTTATAACGTTATATTATTTAAACTTTAGGTTAAACTTAGCCGTAATAACAACTAAAGCTTAAAATAACCTTTTAACCAATATAAATACGTATATATCGCCATATACGTTCTTAAGCTATTAATTATCTTATATAACGAAACGGGCCTTATATTTTTAAAGCCAGTTATACTTATTAAACTTATAAACGTATACCTATATATATCTTAATACTTATTTCCCTTTAATAAATAACTAATTAACGGTCTTCCAGGATTTTATCTTTTTATAACTTTACAAATAAGCCGTTTCGGTGTTACGAAACATCTTCCCTAACGGGTATATATTTAGCTTTTTATGGCCTCGCGGCGGTGGCGGCAAGTTTCGCCTATATACCCGGTTTAATAACCTAAGTAACATTTTTATTCTTAATATATTAAAACCTTTTTAATTAAGGCGGTACGTACTTCGGGTTTTTAATTTTCTTAAACTTCCGCAATTTACCGGCCGGTTATTACGCGTATTTACAAAATAAATTATTCGTCCTATATTAAATGCGGCCTTTTAAACTTTATAATCGTTTTTAATAATACCTTTTCGGTTTGGAACGTACGGGAAGCTTATATTTATAACCCGTAAAATACCTTCGTTTTTTATTACTGCTTTATATTAAATAAAAGGACGGAAGCTTAAGGTTACCTTTATTACTTCCGCCGGCATAATAATCGTAATAATTATTAATGTAAACGTTAATAACGGTAATGGTCCAAAAGTTGGAAATAATTCGAATAAAGCGGTCGTATAAAAATAATCAGTTCCATACGAATAAGCTTATTTTCCCTTATCCCGTACGTCTTTTTTACCTATGCTACCTTAAAACTATCCTTTTAATTCAGCCGGTAATTAAATCCTGCTTAAGTTTTTATCCTTTTTTTTTAAATATGTATTAAGTAATTATTAACTTAATTAAATATTTTTACTTATCGGAACAAAATTTGCAGTTCGTTTTCCGTAACGTAAAGAAAATTATTTTTAAGGTTTTTAATATTACCAAAAAAAATAATCTTTTCGTTAAATTATACGTTTCGAATAACGATAATTTTATTCGTTAATAAGTTCTAAATTTCGTAAATATTTGTTAATCGGTAACCGATAAGAAGGTTAATTTATATTTTAGGATTTAATTTTTTAAAACCTTTATTCTTTTTTATGGCGGTAATTATTATAATATAAGCCATATAGCCATAAGTACGTAAGTAGGCCTTTTAGGGCTTCCGATTAAATATTATAACGCTGTTTTTATACGTTAAATAAATATAATAAACCTTATATAAAATTTGCCAAAAAAGAAAATATTTAGAGATATGGTTATATAAATATATTACCGCTTTAAAGATATATACGATTAAGAACGTTAATAACTTAACGTTATTTCGTATCGTAATCGCTTTTTTTTTTAATTATATCCCTTAAGCGCTTTATACCCCCATTTAGGCCTGGATATATGGTATTAAGGGCTTAAATCTAATATTAAAAGGAAGCGATTAAAATATATCTTAAAGTTGGTAATTTTTTAAAGTTTTATTATCGTATTCGATTATTTATAGGAAAACCTTATCTTAATTTTTTAAAACTTTTAAAAAGTATCGAAACGTTATAATTAATATATTTTTATTTTCGGTGTTTTAGGTAAATATCCCAAATAAAGCCTAAATATTTATCGGTAACGAATATAACGTATTTATATCTTTTAAGATCCTTTTTAAAATTAATAAAGTCGACGGCAATTCTCTGGCCTGATCGGGATACTCTTTTTCGAGGTTTGCGACGTATTTATCTTTTCGCTTTCGTCTTGCTATATACTTAATATTTAACTATTATAAAACCCTTTAATCGGATTTCTTTAATATGGGATTATAATTAGGCGATTATTTCGGGGCCTAGATAGCCTAGGCGTAAGTGCTATATAATACCGTTACTTATACGTAATAATCTTTTTATTTATGAATTAATGTTTCGTTTATAAATTATAAGGGCTGCATAAAAGGTAATTACGTTAATATCTTCGATAACGAATTAATTAAACTTATTTGTTAACGTAATTATAACTTAATTATATTTATTTCGAATATAGTTATTAATTTTTCGGTTATCTTACTAATAACGTTTTTTCCGGAGTTATCGGAATAACATTAAGTTATATGCGAATTTTTCGTAATAAGCTATATTATAAAGCCGTAATGTTTTCGTACCGTTAGGACTTTAAAGTAACATATTAACCTTTTCGTATTTTCTAATCGGGACGTAATTATTACCTACGTATATTCCGTTATTTTATACGGTTAGTCTAAAATTTAGAAACTTATTAATAAGGTTAAAAATATATATTATAAATTCTAAATCCAGGATGGATAAATTCCTTAAGGGATAAAATAAAACGTTTATAATATTACGTTAATTAATAATTAAAAAGTACGTTAAAATTTCCTTTATTCCTTTTAAAAGTTAATTTGTTTTTGTAATTAATTTTTTTATAGTTTTCGATAAGCGGTTAATCTTTTCCTTTAAGGATTAACCGGCAGTTACTTAATTTCGAACGAATAATTTTAAACTTTCGCTAAATTGGAAACCTTTTAAAGTTTTGTTAAGGAATATATAAAAGCATTAAGTTAGCTTATGATAGCTACTTAAGCACGTTTTATATCGTATGCCTTATGTATTTAATTCCTAACGCTTCCGCTTGTTAACGTTTTAGTCCACATGGAAACCTTCATAATTACCTTACTTCGGCGTTCGTACCGGAATCCTTCCTTATGGTTAAAGGTTAATAAGCTTAATTTTTTTCTGATCGGGGTTATCTTAATTAATAAGATCCGCGGAAATCCCGTAAAACGTAAAAAACGTTATTTTAACGTTTTTCGATATAAATAATTAATGGGTTATAACTTAATGGTTTAAAAAGTTAACTGCTACCTTTTGGTAATTAATTGTATTACTGTCGATCTTTGCTTTTTTTACTATCTGGAAGGTTATTATCCAGGTTTTTACGATAGGAGCCAAAGCTGTATATAGGTCGTTAACTTATATAATTATTATATTCGTTTTTAGGATATCATTGTTACGAGAACAGTGTTCTCGTCCCAAGGTCTTACCTTTGAGGCCTAGCGCGGGAGTGCGCTACGGCTAAAGGTCGGCCAAGGGGCTTGGCCCTTAAGTGATCTAGGTGATCTAGGTGATCTGGGACTAGATCACATAGATCACATAGATCCACGACACACTTATTGAAAGACAACTGGATATATAACGAACCGGTCTCCTATATAAATGGTACCTACATAGTTTCGCTTTTTAGCTATCAATTTAAGCTTTTAATTAAAGGCAACTGTACCGTTTTTTAATTAAGAGAAAAATCTTTAAATCTTTTTAACGAACAAATCCTTAATAAATCATTTCTTGCCTTATTATTACCTGCAAATTAAAACCCCATTTCGGATATTGCTTATATTTCCAGGTAAATATATAACAGGTTCGTTATATTTTAATAGCTCCTTAATTAATAACCGACGGATAATTTTAAACATAATTAGGCATAAACTTTCCTAAATTTAATAAAGACGATATCATAAAACGACGTTCAAAAAACAAATAATACATTTAATTCTTATTACAAGCTAATAAAAAATTAATAACTAAATTAAATAATTTACTTTTTATCGAAAAAGTTCTTTAATTAATTAATAATATTATGTTTTTTATAACCCGTAACAAAAAAGAACCTTTTTTTTCCCAAATCCAGTAGCTAATCCCGGCTTTAAAGGATATTATTAAGGTCCAAAGAGATTCGGAAAAGGAGGAAAAGTTAATAACTTAAGAACCCCAGGGCCCGAAAGGAAAAAAGAAAGAGCTTTTTCCTAAAACGAAAATGAAAATTTTATTACGCAAAATCCAAGCCCTGGAAAAAGACAGAGAAAAGAAACCTTAACTTCCTAAAAAAAGGATAACTTAACTTACCTAAAAAATAAAGGAAAAAACCCTAGCACTTTTATTGTTCGGCCTTAACCGGTACCGCGAAATTACTATCCCACTTCCCAGTTATTACGGAATGCCGGAAATTAAGGGTTATAAGCTAATTATTCCGAAACCTTATAACGGAATTATAAATATGAAAGAATTTTTCGTTTAAACCAAAACTTACCTTAAGTTTTATTAAAGCTTTTTAATAAAGGATTATCAAAAGGTAATAACTATTTTTTAGCTGCTTATTGGACGAGTTTTTTTATGGTTCGAACTTATCATAAAGGATTACTTAAAAAATTATTTTAAGAAATCCTTAAATATTATTAATTATATTTTTAGCGATTACCGATATTTCGAAAACCGAATACGAATTATATTTAAAAACCTAGATAAGGAATAATACGCAGTAAAATAATTATATCTCTTTTACCAAACCAAATTAGCCGTAAAATACATAACGAAATTTAATTGCTTGGCTATAATTTTTAATCTACCCGAAAACGCGTTATTTTATCTTTTTTACGACGGTTTAAAACCGCAAATTAAGGATAAAATATACATAATACCTAAAATAAAATCCTTTAAGGAATATACCGATAAAGTAATTATCGTTAACCGACGTACCTTTAATTAATACCTCGAGAAAAAAGGAACCAATAAACGAAATAACGACAAAAACTTTAATAACCGAAGCAAAAAGAATAAAGGCAAACCTTAAAAGGAAGCAAACACTACTTCGAAAAACCCCTAAAAAGATAAGTCTAATATCGAATGTTTTAACTATGGCAAGAAAGGATATTTCAAAAACGAATATCGCTTTCCTGCTAAAAGGAACTCCAAAAAGGGAGGAATTTTTTAACCCTAAAAAAAAGCCAAAACGGCTGAACAAAAAACTAATAGTAAGGCCCAAAAAAAAAGAATAAAGTTAACTCGATTTCCTTCCAGTCAGAATTCATTATTACCACCACCATTTAAATCCAGAACGACATCCTAAAGTACGAAAATTGCCCTATTTATTAAAATTTTAAAATTAAGGCCTACAAATATCACCCCGAATAAACAGCCTTTAAGATAGCTATAAAGCTAAGATGCTCCTGCCATTTTAATATATTTTAATATAAAATGCACGATAAAAACGGTTAGTTCCGACCCGACGCCAGTAATTATGGACAGTTATCCCCGGAGCTCTGCGAGCTCCCTAAATGTACGGTACACACTAAACCATAAGAAAGCCAGCATAAGTTGCTGCACTTTACCGTTTGTTACGTCGACGACTGTCTTGTACATCTCAAAGCTAAAGAAAATAACGATTTTTAGCCTGGATAAAACGAGAAAACATTTACAAAACCAGATAACGAATGCAGATATACAAAAACTCCCTAATGGCCAGAATACCCTAAGTCTTGTTACCTACATCCCGAATTAAAATAAAGCCAAAAGGCCATATCGCAAAAATGTTTATGTTATTCCCCAATGCTCTACATCCAATACGAACTTCTAGATATAAAAATACCTCCTTTAAAAGTTTACACTTTTAACCCGATAATTCGAAAGATGTAAAATTAAAAATCGAGCTCGAAAAGAATAATCATCTTTAAATGCAAATATAGCAAAAAAACATAATTTAAATACAAAAATAATTAATATACCAAATACGTTATTTAAAAGGCACGCGAATAAAAACTTTCTTAGGCTCAATATTATCACAAATTAAAAAACGCCAAAAACTTTCGAAAATAAGATATCGAAAAGTCTTAATTTATAAAACCTTATGCAAAGCGATAAAGGGATTACGCAGCTAAATCGAAATTCTACTTTAATATAAAAATAGCATATTTAAAGCTATAATTAACTTAAAAGCCGAAAGTAATTTTATTTTTCCCGCAGCAATAAAAAAATATCAAGTTTCTTGGAAATATAAATTAAAGTTTTATAAATTACGTATAATAAACGGAAACCTATTTAAGTATAAAAACGGACGAATTTTGCGAAAAATTAAAAAACTTTCCGTTTTAATTTAAAAATATCAAAAACGAATTTCGTTAGATATTGCCGACATTTCCGGATACGATATTATTTTGGGAATGCTATAACTTAGAATAAGCAATTTATATATTAACTAGAAATACCAAACATTTTTTTAGGAAAATAATAAAATATTACCTAAAAAGGACGAATAAAAGATCTGCTATATTATCAAAAAAGTACAAGTGCCAGATCAAGCCGAAATAATACCACCTAAATATCGAGGATTTAAAAAATTATTTAAGGACAGAAAAGATTACGAATTACCATCATATAATTAATAGGATTACCGAATACCTATCAAAAAAAGATATTATCCTAAACTTTATAAAATTTATCATATAAACCTTGAAAAATTAAAAATATTATGGAAGATTATTTAACTTAATTTAAAAAAAGACTATATCTAACCTTTTAATTCTCCTACTGGATATCCCGTCCTTATAATACCAAAAATTAAGGACGGAAAATAAAAAATTAACGAAAATAAAGACCTGGTCTTTAGAAAAGTTATTAATTATAAATAGCTAAACGACATTACAATCAAAAATAAATACCCCTTAACTTTTATAAATATATTAAAAAAAAACATTAACAAAGTTAAATGGTTTATTGTACTTAATTTTCGAAACGGTTATTACCGCATTAAAATAACCTAAGGAAAAAAATAAAAAACGGCATTTAAAACGATATACGGACTTTACAAGTACCGAATAATACCTATAAAATTTACTAATGCTTCCGCTAATTTTTAACGCCTAATTATAATTACTTTGCGAAAATTCCTAAACAAATTCGTATTTGTCTACCTCGACGACATTCTCATCTACTCCGAGACATTAAAGGAGCATAAATAGCATATAGCTCAAGTATTCAAAACCTTAAATAAGGCAAACATTAAAGTTAACCCAGCCAAAAGCATATAGCACATACAAAAGCTAGACTTTTTGGGATATACATTTACCCCCGGCTAAATTCAGATTTAACGCTCTAAAATAAAAGCAGTCAAAAACTGGCCCATCCTTAATAAGGTAACCGTTACCGACATCCGACAAATCTTAGGATTTACGGAATACGTACGAAGCCTAATTAAAAAATACGGAGACATAATTAGACCATTAATAAAACTTACTACCAAAAAGTATGTTAATAAAAAGTTTAAACTCCCAAAAAATACAAAGAAAGCATTCCAAATTTTAAAAAACGTAATCATTAATGGACCCATAATAAAACTACCTAATGCAAATAAAAAGAAGCGCCTAAAAATAAACGCCTTAAATTACGTATTAAGTGCCGTCCTGGAATAACTAAAGGATAACAATAAATAGTACCTAGTGGCCTACTATTCGAAAGCACTTAAAAACGTAAAACTAAAATACCCGATCTATAACAAAAAATTGCTAGCAATTATTAACGCTTTTAAAAAATAAGAACCCTTCCTTAATAAAACTAAAAAACCTTTTAATATCTACTTCGACCATAAAAACCTTACCCGATTTATGAAGGTATAAGAATTAAATAAACGATATAAGATTTAGATAATTTTCCTATCAAGGTTTAATTTTAAAATATATTATATTAAGGGAAAGGAAAATATCCAGGCGGATATTTTTAGTCGTAAAGGCGATTATGATCCGAAAATTCCCAAACGAAATATGCAGATGTTATAATATAACAAAAATAGCACTATACGGTTATACGAAATCCTAAAAAAACTAACCCCAGAACTTTTGATAAGATTTCGAAATTCTTACGACATAAATAAAAAAAAAAGAAATTTAATAGCTAAAAGGATAGCCAAAAAGCCAGCTATTATATTACGGTAAAATTTATGTTCCCAAGAACCAATAGGAACAATTTATGAAGGAATTTTACGAAGACTTATTACATAAATATTAAGGAATCTTCAAGACTACCCGACGGTTACAGGAGAAATACGACTTCCCAGAACTACGCCGAATAGTCAAGAAGATTGTCAAAAGTTGTAACGTTTGCAATAAGGTTAAGGTAGTACGCCATAAGCCCTACGGGCTGTTGCAACCTACCGACATTCTTAACAAGGCATAGAATACCATAGCTTGGGATTTTATTACCAACCTTCCTTTATTTAAAGACCTAATTACTGAAGTCGAATACGACGGAATCTAAATAATCGTTGATAAACTTACTAAATATAGGTATTTCCTACCTTTTAAAGGAACCGCGACGGTAAAACAACTGGCCTATACATTTATTTGATATTACCTTAATAAATACGGAGTACCAAAAAAGATTATTTTTAATTAAGATAAGCTTTTTATATTTAAGTTTGGTATTAGCTTTTTTAAATAAATAGGCGTTAAGTTTAAATTTTTGATAGCTTATTACCTTTAAATAAACGGTTAAACGGAACGACTGAATTAGACCCTGGAATAGTACCTTCGAAGCTATGTTAATTACCAGCAAAACAATTGGGTAAAGCTACTGCCGTTAGTATAAATGGCCTATAATACGTTTACTAACGAAAATATGGGCATATCCCCCCATACAGCTATATACGGACATAAGGCAGTAACCTAACGATCAAAGCAATCGGCGTATAAAGCTCCTACAATTACTACCATGGCTCCCCGAACAGAAATAATAGTAACGGGAATCAAGATAATATAAGCTCGATTATAAATCGAGTTACGTTTTTTCCAGCAAAAAATAGCCCAGTATTATAACCCAAAAAAAATTAAAGGATTAATTTTAGCAAAAGGAAATAAGGTTTACTTGTTACGTTAAAAACAAAACGTAACTTCGAACATTTTATAAATTAAGATTAAAAGGTCTAGCGATAAGCTTAATTTTAAAAAACTTGGCCCGTTTAAGGTTAATAAAGTTATTTCCAAAACCAATTACCGATTGTTATTACCTAAAATAATAAAAATATACCTTATTTTCCATATTTCCTTGCTTAAACTAGCACTTAAGAATGCCCCGTTGGAAATAAGCCTGAAGATTGAAAAAAATAATGATAAGTACAAAATCGAAAAAATACTGGATTTTAAAATGGTTAAAAACAAGATTCAGTATTTAATTAAATGGAAAGGATACTTATACGAAAAAAACATTTGGGAATTACTTAACCACCTAACGAATATAATAAACCTAATTAAAACGTTTTACCGGCAGAATCCTAACCGACCGTTTTTAGCGTAACCAAAGTCGTAGGCGATAAAGGTCCCCCACTTAAATCTAACCTTACGGCGTTCTAATCGAAAAAAATAAACGCCTTTGTTATAACATTTATTTCGGAAGCAAGTTATGCCTACTTTATTTCCACCTGTCGCCTTTTTTCTTCTATTTTTTCCCGTTTTTTTAATTGATTTAATTTTAGATTTTCCTTTAATATTTTTAATGTCCGTTTTTTAAGGAGATTTTGTTGAAGACGTAAACGTTTTAATTTTCCAATAAACTTTTTCGATTTTTCATTTTGGTAACGCCTTAATTTGTTTAATTTTTTTTTCGTTATTTCTTAGTACGCCAAGAAACTGTTTTTAACTTCCCGCTATTCCTTTTAAAAACGCTTTTATGTTTCGTTTATTTTTCTTAAAGAGTTCATAGTTAAAACGTCGCAGGAAAAACGTTGGCGACGAGTGCAGTTGTTGCAACTTGGGTATTCCAAAGCATAAAAACATTCGGCCTCACCAAATCGAACATAATAAGAACACGGGAAAGCCTTAACACCAAATTTCTTAATTAAATTAGCACGATTATTCCGAAAATCGCGCTAGTTTAAACGAGGCTTTTTTTTTTTTTTGTTAATGTGGCCTAATATAATAAAGGTTAACTAAGTCCAAAAGTAGGTTCGGAAAAAGACGACGACTTACTGTTTTTATCTTTAGGATAAAGATTTTTGGAAAGGGGAAATAATGTTACGAAAACAATATTTTCGTCCCAAAATCTTACCTTTAAGGCCTAACGCAAAAGTACGCTACGGCTAAAAGTCGGCCAAAGGGCTTAGCCCTTAAGTAATCTAGGTGATCTAGGTGATCTAGGATTAGATTATATAAATTACATAAATCCATAACATACTCATTAAAAGATAATTGGATATATAACGAACCGGTCTCCCATGTAAATGGTACCTATATAGTTTCGCTTTCTAGCTATCAATCTAAGCTCTTAACTAAAAACAACTGCACCGTTCTCTAATTAAAGGAAAAATCTTTAAATCTTTTTAACGAACAAACCCTTAATAAATCATTCCTCGCCCTATTGTTACCTGCAAATCAAGACCCCATTTCGGATACTGCTTATACTTCCAGGTGGATGTATGACAGGTTCGTTACAATCATATCGTTATTCTTGGGTTATAATCTTTTATTATCTTACGATCCATTCGTTTAACTTCTTGCTAGATTTCGAGGCTTATTTTAACCTTTTGCGGTATTTTCGTTAGGTGTTAATTAGTAGCCTACCGTCGTATACCTTACCGGATTTAGCCAGCTTAGCGTACCATTTTCGCAGGTTCTTTCCTAGAAGAAGATTTGTTCCTTTAATCGTTAGAGATATAAACTCCAGAACTTATTTCGTAAAGTCGTTAATACCCTTACGGAAAGTATTATACTTTTAATCTTTATAAATGTATGCTATAAATTTCTGATTATAAGCTTATTTACCTTTGGTCGTTATCTTAAGGACGTTCGTAAGATAACTTATAAGGTCGACGTTTTCGAATATATTGTCGGAAGTTGGGGTATTATTTTACGTTTAAGAACGAATTCGTTTTTTCGGATATAAGGTTATATCGGGTTCTGTAGGTTTAATAGGTTACGAACGTAATTAATTAAGATCGATAAAGTCCTAAATATTAAGCGCGTACGTTTTAAATTGGAATTCGTTTTTAAAGCGGTTTTAGTCCTTAGGTCCCTGGTAAATAATTTAGGATACCGACTATACGGTCGCCATTGTTGCTATTAAAGTATATTGATGATTTTTACTGATATACAGCCTATATCGTCTCAGCAGTAGCTGATCAGTTGATATTTACGCGAATTAAGCGAATAAGACTTTTAATTGTCAGATATAAGGGACATCAGTTGTGTTGTTGTATTAGGCTAAATACGTGTGCTGTTGCACGCGTACAGCGTTAAGTAGCTTAGCCACGGAACATGTATGGGCCGATCAGTAGGTGACCTTTCCGTATATGGGGTGCGCTACGCACCCCCC